>CM036755.1:6460493-6642993 GCA_020796225.1 Arion vulgaris
GGAAGACCACGGAGAAGATGGATTCAGGATGTAACCGATGGTTTGAACATGACGGCTGCAAAAGCGGGATATCTGGTCTATGAGAGAGAGAAATTCCGAATGACTGTTAACCGAATGGCAGTGCTAACCTTAAATAACTAGATCGAGTACTACATCATTTTCAGGTTCATATATGGTATATAGTTTGATACTGAAGTCCCCTGATCAATAAAATATTGTCAAACGTAATGTGCACTTGACGGTTGCTATGGAAACCAAGATAAACAGCGGCCATATTGGATTTCTTAAGTTTAATATCAAACAGTAATTTTTTTATGTACAGGCTCAATTTTTGGTTTATATGTACAGAGATAGGCCCTTTACCTTTATACAGAAAATTTTGATGATATCACTTGTCATTTTTTTTATTCATAATTTAAAAAGTTTTACAGCTTTTTCGGTGACAATTTTGTGGTTTTTGACCGCTGCACAAAAACCACTCTTAATTTCACAAAGTGCTCTGTACAAAATGTAAGTAATACAATGAAGAATAAGTGTGCAAAGTTTCATTATAATCCAACAAACAGTTTTTGAGAAACAACGTACCAAAGTAAAAAAAAGTGACAAAATGAGAAAACTGAGAAAAGGAAATTATTTTGAAGTTTTAGTATACTTACATTTCTGCTGGCTTGTATTTTAATGCTTTAACAAGTTATTTGACACAGAAAACTAGTTTCTAACAGTACATGACAATTAGAACAATCCTGCTGCATATGCAGGACCTCCCTCCAGGGCATGCAGTTCTTCTTGCCTCTTCAATTTGGCAACCCGTACACTGTCGCGTCTCTTGGTTTGCTTGTCTATCTTATATTTTAAGCTATTTCTAATTCTCTTCTGCATCCTAGACGCTCCTAGTTTCTTCATGTGCAGGCCTGTAGAGAAGCCAAAAAAACTGGGCAGTATCTTGAGCAGCAGCAGCACCAAAGTTGAACTCTCTTGCTGCTGTCACAACTGCAAACTGAACGCGCTTGCGCGAGGCAAAGTTGGTTTTATTACAGCGAGCCCAGATCAGGCTGTGTAAACATTCATTTGAGTTCTGAGTTTTTCCTGACACACATCTGCTCAGTAGTTTGGTATCAGACAGCCTGTCATAAATTGGCAAAAGATATTTCTCTAACTTGCCACGGTTGAGCCATGTGTGCAACATCTTGTCATGAGAACCTGGAACCTGATGCTTTGCCAGGGCGGACTGAAAAAAACACCAAGATTGCTCTCCACTTGGGCACATTTCATGGTGTGGACTTTTGTCTGTTGAAAAGCAGTGATGCAGTGAAGCCATAACACTTTTCTTCATGGACTCAACACTTGCATTGTTCCTTATCGCTCTATTGTAATAAATTGTCAGCTTACGGATGGCATTTTGTGTAAGCTGACCTTTACCACGTCCTCCTAGGGTCACACCCTGCTTTCGGCAGTCAGCAACAACATTGCGGAGCGCTGTTCCAAGGCGTTTACTCACATGGTTGATGCACTCCTCTTTGTCTATCTGAATGCCCTCTCCATATGGTTTGATCTTGGTAAGCTCCGCAAATGTTTTGGCGTCACCATCAGAAAGTATTGATGTGTAGCGAAGCTTATGGCGTGCCACAGACCGTCGCCACAGCACTCTTGCAGCCTCCACCTCCATCATTCCAGCAGAACCTGTGAAATTGTTGTCACACTTTGGAAGATGGTCTGCCTTCCACGCTTCAAATTCTGCTGGCTTGTCTCTTGAAAGGGTCTTGCCGGTGGTTTCACACACCTGACAATATGTGGACATAACATGAACATCTATACACAGTCCTGTCAGAACATCCACTGCACAACCAACTCCAATGTGGGATGTGTGGCCTCTAGTAAGCCAAGTGCCATCAAAGCTGACACTAATATCTACAACATCATTGTCATGGAGAGTGATGCCTGACTGCTGCGCATGAACTTGTCGGACATATTGCACGGTTTGGGAGAAAACCCTGCCCTCTAGATCTTCTAGCTTTGAATACAATTTATTCGCTTTGTTGTGAAATGTTTTGTGGTGAAGGCCTTGCAGGTTCATATTTTCACAAAAATTATTGAACGTTGTGGCACCCATTCCACAAACTAGTGCAGAATAAACAGTCTGGCTGTTGATGGCAAAAGATCTATCCCCATCATTACTTCTTGCAGCTAGATACCTTCCACAAACTACTTCTTCACAATAAGAGCAGTAAACATCTGCATAAACAGCTAATCCTTTGACTTTTTTGCTGTCAGTTTGAAAAATAAGACTGGTATTTTTACATACTGGACAACATAATGTTTTGATGATTTCATCAATTTCAGAAAAATCAACTAATGCTCTGCCTTCAACTTTTTTGTACACATTGTCATCAGTAGAAACATACCTACTGTTAGAGGTCATATATTCATATGTGCTTTTTTAAACTCACTTCGGTCTTTTCTGCAAGTAAAGTGTCACTTCCAAAACTTTGAGCTGAGCACGATGGTATCGAATCATTCATTGTCAAAAACTCATTACTAGGCACTGGCACATGCTGTTCAGCTGTGTCGCATTCAGAATTTTCTGTAATGTTCACGAAGTTCTGGTATACTTTTCTCTGTTTACGAGCATTTGCCAGTTGTAGACATCGTGCTTTTTTATGTTGAGCAGCTGACTGGTGGGTAAATTTCTTGGCACGAGGCATTTTTCAATTCGCAGCGTAGAGTAGTCACTATTGTAAACAATCGGCCATCTTGGAAAATCGGATACCCACGTGATCATTTCAGCCAACAGGAATCGCACATTGTTGATGGTAATGTAAAGGTCAAGCTTACACCCATATATGGAAGTTCACGGAAGATTGTTGACGTGAATAAACTAGCTTTGTATCGGAAAGTTAGCATTCCACAGTCCGAGGAGTTTTTTTACAAGAACCCAGAGGAAGCAACGGAAGTTGCTCATTGAATGGCTCATTGGTTGTGTACGTAAGGACGCTCGTATTGCTAGGCTAGGCGATTGGTGTCGTAAGGACTAGGGTAAGTGGTTCGAGTCCCGTGTTTGTCTACTTGTTTTTCGGAAGCTCTTAATACCTGTATCTGTTCATTTGTTGATCACATTCCACAGTCCCGAAACTTGCCGAACGATGCAGGGGAGATAATGACGATTACAACGGTGTATGATACATGAAGTTATCTCTTTGTGCAAATACCGTTGCTAGGGTTTGAAAAACGCCGATTTCATAACAATTTTCAATAACTAAACAATTTGACACCTAGGGTTAGTTCAGCAAAATATGAATATTGCATTAAATTAATATTTTTTAAACAAAAACAAGTGCGGAATCTGATAGAAGACATATTAAGGTGTGTAAAATGAACTTTTCAAAAATAGTCGATCTGACCCGATTTCGCTATTCCTTACTGGTAAGTATTGCCAAAATTCTGCTCAGGACAAGCTACTGGATGATGATGAATTCATACAGCACTTTGCCATTATGGCACCTTTCATTTAAAAAAAACGTCTCTACTATATCGATGGTGACTCATATGTGATATATTTATTTTCAATTCGTCTTATCAGAGGTTCCCAAAATGTTACGGGCCACCACTCACTGTGCAAACATACATTTGTAACCCCCACCCTATTATAACAGTTTTCCCGCGTGCCCAGCGTGTTCGTTGCGCGTTGGACTACGGGTGACTAGTCCTCTGTAAGTGCGGGTTCAACTCCGCGGACTGGCAGAAAAGCTACAGGTTCCCAGATTTACGGTGTTCGTGGCACCGAGCCGAAGGTTACGATGTCCATGACACGAGCCGAAGAGCTTTCAGCTCAAGTGCTTCTGGATCGGAAAAAAAAAAAAAAACAGTTTTCCACGTTCAAACAGTTTGATATAATCTCGACGTAAATAACAACTAATGATACATGAGTGCTTATGTCGTTAAAGTAGTGGTCAATGTGTGCTTCATCTTGAATACAGTTATTCAATCAGAAAATCACAACAATAATTTATTTTTCATTATATATTACTAATTTTTTCTATGTGGAGCCACCGACCTCTAGATCGCCTGAATGCACCCCTCCCCTCCTCCCCATAGCTTCGAACCCACTATCGTCCCCGAGAAGGCTTCAGCGCCCACTTGGGGCGGGCGGTACCGCCCACGTTGAGAACCTTTTGTCTATATGACTATGCATCAATGTTATACTTATCGTTCCTCTCTTTATTTTATAGTATATCTTCTTTTATTAATTGTCTTCTTCAAGTTAAACTCAGTAAAAAAAAAAAATATCTGGCCAGCAATGGCGGAATGCGGGAGGGCCATTCAGAGTCAGAAAATCTAGAAGAAAGAGGACTAGAAGAAGTATATTGAAGACCTACGATGGATTCTCTCTCTCGCGATCACCTACAAGACCGATGAACCAGATCTCTTCATAAATTCATTCATGTGGAAATCTGATTCATGCAGCCTTAGCATGGGTGGGTTTCGTCACATCTTCAGCACCATTTAGATCTCTGGTGCTTATTCTTCGGCGATATGTCCGGATTCAGCCAGCGTTTACTGGGTTCGCTCTCCGTTAGCCTTTGGCTGTCCCAGCCGTCCTGCAAGGCAGCAGGCTGATTTCTACATATTTAGGATACGTGCATCCGATTTCAGCCAAACCTCCTTAGCCACCTCTTACGACATGCGTGACAGGTAACAGTGGTTCTATTTTTACACCCCAAAGAGAGCGAACATGCTTGCATCAGCAGCATCGATTGTTGGGGAGTTGAAGATTAATAAGGGGAATATTCTTCGGTCTCTTCGCGACTGTCTGTTGAATGAGGACACTAAAATCGTTGTTGAATCGATCCAGAGATTTAGGCAATTTGGAGTTACTCGTTGTACAAGTAGAACTGGATGCCTGAGAGGCAGAGTGAGAGGTGTGTTTACGAGCACGGGAGCCACGGGAACCATCAGTATGCATACTCTTTGATATCTGTTGGGGGGAGACTGAGCACTTATGGGTCTGCCCGGAGTGCAATGACGTCAGTTTGGTAACCAATAACTGATAACACCCCAAATTTGGGACCCGGTAATCACTCGGGCGAGTCTGGATTCGAACGCACAACCTTCATAACGACGGACAATGTCTTAACTACTCCGCCATAGACACACCGTAACGGAGACATGTGATAAAAAGTTATCAACGTTTTCAAGGTGAGCATGTTCAAGATAATTCTGCAGATGACAACAAAATTGATAATATTCTGAAAACCGCTGATAACACACAACAAAGGATATCAATATAAATAACTTCTTACCAATTAAAAACAGCATCAAAACTATATTGGAGACTCTCGCTTGTGCTACAGAGGTCGTGCTCTAACGATGTAATCCTCCAGCAGAAGGCATAGATAGGAGAAAACAGAGTTATTCGACGAAATTCAATAACCATAGCACGATAAATTAGAGAATAAAAAATAATAATAATAGTATTTCTCACCAGAGCCAATGTGTAAGTGCTCTTCCACTTTCAAGAAAAAAGGGCTGCGCACCTATTGTACGCTCGTGGACGATTGGTGCTCGATTCCTAACACTTGTTCAAAGGACACAATATTTAACAAAGGGATATAAAAAGGAAATGTTTAACGTATTATTTTGGTTATTTCCCTTAGTCCATCAGATGTTTTAGAGTACATTGTATAGAACAATGTCTCTTTTCTCCAATCCTGCTTTGCCTCACAGCGTCAGGATAAGAAGGGATTTCTAGAACGAGCCCTTGTGTGAGCTTCATAAATAGTGTCTTTCGTCGCTTCTGTTATATCTGAGGTCCACCTTTTGCGCGAACGGCGTTTTGATTTGTATCCATTGTATCTGAGCAGCATTGCTCTTTGAGGTGCAATATTTGTTGGTAATCTGCTTATGTGGCTGAACAATTTAGTTTGTTGTTTCTTGATGAAGTCTATTACTAATGTTGTACCACTTTTTATGATGTCTTCATTTCTAAGCCGGTCTCTTCTTGTTACTACCAGCATTCTGCGTAGACACTTTATCTCTGCCACGACTAGTTTTCTTCTATCATTTTGATGTAACATAATGTTGGGAGAAAGATTGTGTTGAACATTGCTCGTTTTGTGTTCATGCTGACATGTTTGCATTTCTTATTCATGTTCTTCTTCAAATAATCCATATCGATCACTTGTTAACCACTCTTTGCGATTTATACTTCATCTAAGCCTAAGAGCGATTGTACATTGTGCCAGTTGTACCTACAAGTAGGCCAGTACATCCCATTTCTGCAACGCTTTTTATTTACTAGGGTAGCTTCCCTAGGCCACTACCTCAGTTGCTCTTACCAGTGGTACTATTCTTTGCTTCCCCAGTTGGAACCGGCAACATACGATCAGTTTGCATTTCAAAATTGACTGCATATGTTCTATGATTTAAATTGCTGTATTGCACCTGTGTAAGATTTCGTTAGTTATTCTTCCATTGGCTTAAAACATGCTCCTACGTATTTAAGTTTCAGTATATAAAGTCTAAGTATGCAATGTCGAAGTATATAAAGTCTAAGCGCGATGGATAAGACATACATTGAGAAGACCAACCGGAAGCATTTCTAGTGAGGCACTGTTTTGGAACCAACAAGGAGTAGGGGGAAAGCCTAGACAGACCGGGAGAAGAGAGCTGGAGGCTGACATTAAAGCATGGAAAGAGTTGGAAGGGATGGCAAGAGAGAGAGAAAGAGATGGAAGAAGTTTGTTGAAGACCTGTGCTCCGTTGGGAGCTGAAGGTGAAAAGGAAGAAGAAAAATGTAATGTCGAGGTATGTAAAGTCTAGGTAGCTCTTTAAAAAAACTGTTGTCCAGCATCTATATAATCTTGATACAGTCCAAGACACGAATGGCTGGACATGTGGCTTGAAAGTCGGATTTCAGAATACTAAAAAGACTCTTATATTACGAGCTGCATAGCGGTAAACACTCACAGGGAAGTCATAAAAAGCGATTCAAAGATACACTCAAGAACTTGATGAAATCTTTAGCATAGATGTCAACAACTGGGAGAATGTTGCTCAAGACAGAACAGTCTGGCGCACACTTCTTCGACATGGCTCCTCGGCCCAGTAAAACTCCCCTCAAGTGCAAGTATACCTTGCCCACACTATACAAGAATATTTCAAGCCCGCATCGGGCTCACTAGTCATCTACGCACACACAGACAAACATAACGCAACTACAATGTCTTTGATGAAAATTGTGGTCATCATCACCCCCGGGATGAACGAGCATCATTACCCATGATGGACGAGCATCAAAGTCTAGGCATGTTAAGATTCTTGAAATCTTCTTCTTCTTTGTATTTTGTCGTCACACTGCTACCAGGTTGTTGTCCAGTGTAGTGGTATTCTGTTTGTGTCTTGAGCTGTTCGGATGGCTTGGGTGATTATTATTTTTGTTCTTTCACAGGATTCTGCTAAACTCTCTAACCATCTTTTTCGTAATCTTCCTCCCGCCTTCTTTCGCTGATGTTCTGTTGTAGAAGACTCTGTATACTGTGGAGTTTGCATGCATTCTTATTAAGTGGCCAAACGACTTCATTCTTTGTTTCTCTATGTAATTCAAGCAAGGTTCTGTTCCAACTTTCTTTCTTATACTGATGTTGGTGACTCTTGTCTTTTCTGGTGTTGTTGGTAACTTTTCGCAGGCAGCGCATTTCACATGTGGTTATTTTTTGCAACTGCGCTTTACTCATTGTCCATGTTTGGCTCTGGTAACAAAAAGTAGGTATAAAAATGATGTTAATCATGTGTTGCTTAGCTGTCTGTGAAATTGTTGACTGTCTTAACAATGGAGCTAACTGGTAAGTTACAGCATTTGCTTTTTGCACTCTAGCCTCTATCTTTCTATCTAGTCTTCCGTCTTCTGTGAATATGCTTCCTAAGTATTTAAATTCTTTCACTTGATTGATTGCGAATGATTTGCAAATTGTTGGTTTTCGTTGCTTAGCTGTCAGTGAAATTTCTGGGTGCCTTAAATAAAAAACAAACAAAAAATGGAAGTTAAACCCACATTACATAAACCATCACGTTTCCCATGATTTACTTAACACTCCTTCAACCATCAAATTTGTACTGAACGAAACTCCTCTCTTCCTTACCGCTTCCACCGTCGTTCTAGTTCAGACTTTCCCCCCCTCGAGGAGTATTTACCTCGCAATATACTTCAAGCTCGAGCGACTCACATCAAAGAACTTCGCACACCAAACGACCTATATTCATCGTTTGTAAACGCAGTATTCCTTTACCAGAAATTACCCAAACTGTATGCACTTAACCGTACTCCTTCCCAGGGGGGTGCAGAAGAACAGGTGAAGGTCGATATAAGTTTCCTGAAAAGTTGACAGTTTTGGAACTATTGAAGTCAAAAATTATTATGAATGGATACTGGAATCAATACATTGAATAAGGGACGGAACTTCTCTATCAACAAAGGGGAGGAACTCTTAATAAAGTGCACAATTGACCTGTTAACTCGTGAACGTTGATGCAGTCCCTTTGCTGTTATAAAAATTAAGCTACAGAAATGAAAGCCTTTTGTTTAGATATTTTCTGAACTGATGGAGTTTATTGAAGAATAGAGAGAAGAACAATTGAATAGTTAAGTTACAACCATGTTAATTGCTTCTTTCTTTGAGAAAAGAGAAATACTCGTCACATGCTTTTTCTTATTTAATTCATATAGCGGCAGAGGTGGTGTGTGGAACACTTTGATATTTATGATTCTTGTGGACTTTTTGTTTGCTGTTCTACACTTGTTATGTAGGAGGTATGAGAGGAGACTTAACATCTTTCTTCTTCGATGTCTCCACAAGATTATGAACATCAGGTGGTACGACAAGATAACCAACTCTGAAGTACTGCAACGTGTAAAACTGCCTTCCATCATGGGCATGCTCAGCAGTAGACGACTAAGATAGTTGGGGCATGTGAGAAGAATGGAAACTTGTCGCATACCAAAACAAATGTTGTTCTGTGAACTTTTGGATGGGAAGAGGCACCAGGGCAGACCACTGCTCAGATATAAAGATGTCTGCAAAGTCTTAATGACGAGCTTTTCTATCTAGGTTGTGCCAGTTATGTATCTGCAAGAAGGCCAGCGCATCAAATTTCTGCGATGCTTTTTATTTACTAGGGTTATGTTGTGTTATGTTATGTTATGTTATGTTATGTTATGCGATCGACGTCATGGCACATTGGGCATTCCCATGCATGCTCTGTCCTCCGCTGCAGCAGCCATCCTAAAGTCCATTTGCTCACCGTACCCATGAAAGTTGATTACCATATCTTCTCTCTCTACCACGAAGACGACACTGTCTGGCATGTCCACACTTAACGCCTAATTCTCGAACTCGTTCCAGTGTCTGAGACGTGCCCATGTCACATAATTGAGAGAGTACTGCATTGATGATATCGGCTCTGTCCATACTTCTGCCCGTTTGAGTCGGGGCATTGTTTGCAAGAAAGTCTGCACGCTCGTTACCTAGCACGCCAGCATGTCCAGGTGTGTACAGCCAAGTTATTTTCTTGAGATGTGATCTCTGAATGCTGTCCACCCATTCCACCCGCATACTTCCAGATTCAATCAGTTGAAGCATATTCATCGAGTCTGATATGATGATCGCATGGGTAACCTGTTGCTCAGCCACCCATGACAGAGCCCTGGAGTACTAGGGTAGCTTCCCTATGCCCCTACCTCAGACACCTCTTACGACATGGCTTCTATGTAGGAGTGTTACTATTCTTTGCTCCCATTGCGAGCCCTGACAACACACTGGTGCCTCAGAGGCGACTGAGGTAGAGGCGACTGAGGTAGAGGCGACTGAGGTAGAGGCGACTGAGGTAGAGACGACTGAGGTAGAGACGACTGAGGTAGAGACGACTGAGGTAGAGACGACTGAGGTAGAGGCGACTGAGGTAGAGACGACTGAGGTAGAGGCGACTGAGGTAGAGGCGACTGAGGTAGAGGCGACTGAGGTAGAGGCGACTGAGGAAGACGCCTAGGGAAGCTACCCTAGTAAATAGAAAGCATAGCAGAAATCCGATGTGCTGGTCTGCGTGAGAGCGTATAACTCTCACAATGTACAATCGCTATTAGGCTCCGATCACATACGAATCATATAAAGTTATTAATAAGTCGTCGACCTGGAATGTTTGAAGAAGAAGAAGAAGAAGCTTCCATTTGAAGGCAGCGGCAACAGACGGGCGGGATTCATTCTTCTTCGAAGGCTCCACATTGACCACTTGTTAACCACTCTGTGTGATTTGTATGTGATCTGAGCCTAAGATCGATTGTGTATTGTGTCAATTATTCGCCTATGGGTGCATGATATTCATTCTAAACCTTCCATTATCTTTCTCTTCCTATTTCGCTTCATTCCATATTTTTCCTTGTTTCTCATGTTTCTCTCTCTCTCTCTCTCTTCTCATCTGTGGTGAACCAATATTCACCAGCCCACGATATTCTATGAAATGAATCCCTTGATCACCCAGTGCCCCTTAGAACTTGTTAAACAAACATTGAATCTAATGTCATCAAACTGTAAGCGTAAACCTCATCAATCGTTGGCTTGAACCTCATTTCACAGACATGTCGAAACAGCAGCACAAGTAATGAAACAGACCTCAAATGGTATTTACGGATCTCCTGATAGTCTTTCTCTTTCCCCTCATTTCTCTTTATTTCTTGACAATTGTTGTCCGTAAATTACCCTCAATAAATTACTGCAAACACGACGCGAGGGAGAATGTGGCCTGTGCATTGAGACACTGCCCAAAAACGGGGTTTCCCGATAATGCCGATATGTATCAGTTCGGGAATTACCGTAAAGCTATTAATCGTTCTCTATGGAAAATACATCAATATATCATGGATACATCAATTTGAGGCTGGACATTTCCATCCTGTTTGACCCCTCCATGTGTGATAGTGAGTAAAGATAAGACTCTCCGGTCCCGTGTCAAATCAGGAAGTTTTTATCAATTTTGTGTTGTTTTTGTGATTTACAATGATGTTTGTTTGTCGTCTTAGAACTTCGGTTTATCAGACAAAGACAAACGCCGTGAGATGGAGAGAGCTATGGTGGTGACGGACGTATGGATGTCATTATCATCAAATACCTTGTCCTGAGAAGAACTTGTGCATTCCGTGCCTTAGAACAGAACACAATCGACTCAGCAGCCACATGTATACAAAATTCAAGATTGGCAGTACAGCCATGTGTACATGTTATATTATGTTATGTTATGCGATCGATATTATGGCACATTGGGCATTCCTATTCGTGCTCTGTCCTCCGCTGCAGCAGCCATCACAAAGTCCATTTGCTCACGTAATGCATTCTCTCTCTCTCTCTCTCTCCCATGAAGACAACACTCTCTGACATGTTCAAACTTAACTCCCAACACTCACCGTACCAATGAGAAGTTGTTACCTTCTCTCTCTCTCTCTCTCTCTCTCTCTCTCTCTCTTTTTACCATGAAAACAACACTGTCTGGTACGTCCAAACTTAACTCCTAATTCTCGCACTCGTTCCAGTATCTGAGACTCGCCCATATCACATAAATGAGAGCGTACAGCATTGATGATATCGGCTCTATCCATACTTCTGCCCGCTTAATTAGGGGCATTGTTTGCAAGAAAGTCAGCACGCTCGTTACCCTGCACTCCAGCATGTCCAGGTGTGTACAGCCAAGTCATGTGGACATATTACGTGTCCATGTCAACAGACACATCAGACTGCAGAGCACATACTTCAAGACTGCCCTGAATACGATATACAGAGGCAAACTCACTGACCTAGTGAAACAACATTGGATAGAAAACTACACGGACCTCTGGAAATTGGAGAAACAAATTGGAAAAACAGATTTTCACGCAAAAATCAGTTTCAGAGATGAAACTTCGTCTGAGTTGAAAGCGGACGAAAGAAAAAAAAACAAAAAAAAAAAACAAAAAAACAAAGAGTGATTAAAATTGGTCGTAAAGAACGAACGCAAAGAAGAAGAAGAAGCTACAAAAAGGAGAGTGAAGTTTATACAAGAGAAAACATTGAATATATAGACAATATTTCAAACGAACGAATGGAAAGAAGGAAGGAATGAAATCCCTCGGAATTTCTTTGTCTTATAGCCAAGAGGGAAAGACGGAGAGCGAAAGAGGAAAGTGAAAATTAATGAAGGATTTAACACGAATGCAGAATAAATGAGCAAAGCGCAGTCACAAAAAATAACTACATGTGAAATGCGGTGTCTGCGAAAAGTTACCAACAACACAAGAAAAGACAGAATCACCAACATCAGCATAAGAAAGAATGTTGGCACAGAACCATGCTTGAATTACATAGATAAACAAAGAATGAAGTGGTTTGGCCTTAATAAGAATGCATCCAAACTCCACAGTATACGGTCTTCTACAACAGAACATCGGGAAAGAAGGCAAGAGGAAGACCACGGAAAGATGGTTAGATGGCGTAGCAGAATCCTGTGAAAGAGCAAAAATAACAATCACACAAGCTACCAGAACAACGCAAGACAAAAACAGAAAACTACGACACTGGGCAACAATCCGTTAGCAGTGTGACGACAAAAGAAGAAGAAGCAGAATACATGTAACACTGTGAACTCCCTTAATTTGCGTGTGGTCATCATCATCAATCATCATCATCATTCTCATCATCATCATCCTCCTCAACATCATCATCATCATCAATCATCATAATCATTCTCATCATCATCATCATCATCATCATCATCCTCCTCAACATCATCATCATCATCACCATCATCATCATCACCATCATCATCAAATAGTTTGTCCTGAGCAAAACATTTTTACCCCTACAGTCCCGAAGAATCTCTCTCTCTCTTATAGGCCAGAAGTCCCGCCTCTGCATCCGTCATGTTCAAATCGTTAGTTACATCCTGAATGCATATTCTCGGTGGTCTTCCTCTCTCCACTTTGTAGGTATGCCTCCTTCCATAAAGATCTTCTCCAGCCCTTCCTGTCTCTTGATATGTCAAAAACTTCTTTTGTTTTTGGTAGCATCAGTCAGTTTTCTTTGATTGTGAGTTCTTTCTGGATAGATCTATTTTTTCTCTTCTTTGTCCTTGATATACGGAGAACTCTTCTGTAACACTTATATTTTTCTTCTTCAGCGATCTCTGGGCTTGCTGTGGACCACAAACTGGGCAGTCAGCTTCAGGTCTGTCAGGTTTCCCAAAGTTTAATTTTTAGGTGTGGCCACATGTTGCTTCTGAGAGCCGCTGTAGCGTAGTTGTTAGTGAACTCGCTTCGCAAGGCTGGTGGTCTGGGTTCAGCTCCGCAATGTGCGTGGAATTTTTCCCGACCGCGACGGCTCTCAGGTCGACCCAGCCTCAACTGGGTACCAGACGTGCTCTGGGAAAGTAAAGGCGGCCGGCGTGATGCTGACCACATCACCCATCGTGTGCCGACGGTCAATGAAAAATATAGGCCTAACACTGTATTGACCTATATACCACGAGGTATGAAAGGGTTCCTTTACTTTTTTTTTACATGTTGCTTCTCATCTCACACAGGAAAGGACAGTCTTGCAGGACATTCTCCGGTGTCTGTTCCGCCTGCTGACACTGGCAGAGAACTGTTTGATTTATTCCTAGTCTATATAAGTGTTTGTCGAGTCTGCAGTGTCCGGTGCGTAGTCGAAATATACTGACCTGGTCTGTTCTGCTTACGTCTTTATTCAAAAACAAAAAAAAACGTATATTCAAAAATCACAGATTTGTCTTTCCACTGCCTTGTTGGATGTCCGTGTTTCACACCCATACGTTGCGACTGGGAATATGCATGATCGTACTTTACGAAGCGCAAGAGAAGACTAGTATGGAAGGAGACATAACTGCAAAGAGGAGAAGAGGAAGACCACAGATACGAAGGATTCAGGATGTGACTGATCATTTCAGAATGATTCCTTCAGAGCAAGGACATCTGGCCTATGAGAGAGAGTGTGAAGGACTGTTGATGTGACAAAGTTCTGCTCAGAACAAGCTATTTGATAATGTTTGATGACATTTTTATCTTCTTATTTTTTGCGATCGTTATTTTAATGATGATACCGTTAGACAGAAGTAATGACATTCGCCAGAAAAAGAGCACTACCAATTTCTGCATCAGAAATCGCCCATTAAATCAAGTAAAAGACTTCACATACCTGGGAAGCATTTTTTCAGCAAACGGAAGAATAACTAATGAAATTCAACATAGATGCAACAAAGCAAATCAAATGATAGGGCAAATGTTGCCAATTTTAAAATGCAAACATGTCACCATGAACACAAAAAGAGCATTGTTTAATACAATCTTTCTCGCAACATTATGTTACCAGTGCCAGACCTGGACACTGACAACAAATGATAGAAGAAAACTAGTCACGACAGAGATGAAGTGTCTACGCAGAATGCTGGGTGTAACAAGAAGAGACTGATTGAGAAATGAAGACATCAGGAAAAAAGTTGGTACAACATCAGTACTAGATTTCATTAAGAAACAACAAATTAAATGGTTCGGCCACGTAAGCAGATTATCAACAGACAGTGCACCTCAAAGAGCAATGCTGCTCCGATGCAATGGATACAGAGCAAAAGGGTGGCCCCGCAAAAGATGAACTTCAGAAATAACAGAGGCGACGAAAGACACTATCTACGAAGCGCACACAGGGGCCCGTCTTAGAACTCTTCTTGACCTGACGCTGTGAGGAAAACAGGATTGGAGACAAGAAAGAAAGACCGTTAGACGTGTTCTTATGATGAAGTCACTGTTGTCTGGAGCTCATCTCTGGTGCCATGTAGTTTTGAATGTAGTGTTGTGTACTAGGCCAGCACTCCTTTCTATGGAGGACATACAAGGAACAGTCTTGCAGAACATGTTCTGTGGTTTGTTCAGCTGTGCCACAGGGACACAGAGGGGATGGGGACAATCGAAGCCTGTGTAGGTGTTTGTTCAGTCTGTTATGTCCTATCCTGAGTCGGAAGATGATAGTCTGCCCTTGTCTGTCGAGTGTGTGGTAGTCTGCCCTTGTCTGTCAAGTGTGTGGTAGTCTGCCCTTGTCTGTCTAGTGTGTGGTAGTCTGCCCTTGTCTGTCGAGTGTGTGGTAGTCATCGGTGGATAGTTTTGGTTCTTGTTCTGAAGTCCACGATAGCTCTTTTCTTAAAAAGTAGGTTTTTAATTTTGCTTTTTTTACTTGCTCACATTCTGCTCCCTTTTTTTAATATCTGATATCTGTAGCCTAGGGGTTAGTGACTCGGTCTATTAACTCCGACGTTCTGAGTTCGAATCAGCTGCGGATTATAGTTTGCTTGCAAATTGTTTCCGTTGATTTTAACAAAGGACGATGGCGCCACCCGTTCAGAAAGCAATGGCAAACTACTGAGCGTAAAAGTGGTGCCTAGAAAATCAACGACTCGTTTACTGTAGTTGATGGTGATATCCTTTAGGATATGTCTAGATTTTTATTTTCTTCTGATAAACAGACAGTCTGTTGTATGTTGTCTTTTCCCAGGTGGATGATGGAATTAGTTGTCCACTGTTCATTAAGCTAGTGGTTGGATTTAATTTGCGTTTCAGGGCCAGATGAATCGCTCTTGTTGTGTTATATCCGTGTTTATTTAGTGTGGTCTTCATATTGTCTATCCATCTTTTTCTTGGTCTTCCCTTGGTTCTAGTACCTGATCTCTTGTTATGGTATGCTGTTATTGGTGGTTGGTTGTATTCCATTCTCATTCAATATCCAAAGTACTGCATGTGTTGTCTTCTGTCAGCTTGAGTCGGGTCATTGTTTGCAAGAAAGTCAGCACGCTCGTTACCCTGCACTCCAGTATGTCCATCATTGTCTTTATACGGTTAGAGAGCTGGACGCTCAATGTAGATCTGGAACGAGGAATACAGGCTTTCGAATATATGTGTTACAGACGGGTACTACGTATTAGTTACATAGAACATAAGACGAACATTTATGTAAGAGACCAAATAAACAACCTTGCAGGTTGACAAGTAACACTCTTGACAATCGTGAAACGGTGTAAACTTGTGTGGTTCGGGCATGTGATGAGACATAGCTCACTCTCTAAGACTATCCTACAGGGAACAGTTGAGGGTGGAAGAAAGTATGTGATGAGACATAGCTCACTCTCTAAGATTATCCTACAGGGAACAGTTGAGGGTGGAAGAAAGTATGTGATGAGACATAGCTCACTCTCTAAGACTATCCTACAGGGAACAGAGTAGGGTGGAAGAAAGAAAGGAGGGCAGAGAAAATCCTGGTTTGACAACATCAAGAGCTAGTCTGGACAGAGTTTCTCCACACTCGCTCGAGGAGTTGAAGACAGAGATTCATGGCGTGCTTTTGTGCTGATGTCTCCACAGTGACACCCCTACGACGCTAACGGGTTATGGGCTTTTCTATTATTATTATTATTATTAAGTGTTGTCTTTCAATGTATTCGGTGCATGAAGCTATACCCACTCTGCTTCTGATGTCCTCATTTCGTAGTCTATCATTCCTGCTGACCACGACTGCCTTCCTCAAGTACAGAGTGTTCAAGATAATTGCAGCCCGTGAATGGAGCTAATCTGGCATATATGTATGGAAATGAGAAGGTTCAGTTATGACGTAGTATAGGTCAAGGTTGTGTGACGGTGTTTAATTGTAGTGCGGAAAGGGGCGATGAACAAATGTGACGTAGGACGAGCTAGTCAGAACCGGTTTAAATAGTAAATAAACACAACTCAATTTGTACCTGGCAACTTTCGAATTGTCAATGGGGCTGCAATTATCTTGAACACCCTGTGTTTCTGTTCACATGTGATGAGCGTTCTGTGGTGTGTTGCTGTAAGAGACCAAGTATGGCACTGGTAACAAACAGGAAGTAAAAGTACTGAAGATCACCCGGATGTGATGTTAACATCAAAATGGTGAGAATCCAGTCTGTGTTGTCTTCTCTAACTCTCTCCTGGCACACAGCGTCAGTATAAGAAGAGATTTATAGAACAGGTTTTTGTGTACTCTTCATAAATAGTGTTTCTGATTGCCTCTGGTATTTCTGAAGTCCATATTTTGCGTTGACGACTTTTTGCTTTGTATCCACTGTATCAGAGTATCATTGCTCTTTGTCTGTTGCTAATCTACTTATGTGGCCGAAACATTTTGTGTGTATGTGGTTTTTTTTTTGAAGTTCAGTACTGATGTTGTACTTCATCTCTGCCGTGACTAGTTTTCTTCTATCATTTGATGTCAGTGTCCAGGTTTGGCAGTTATAGCATAATGTTGGGAGAAATATTGTGTTGACCATTTCTCTTTTTGTGTTTATGGTGACTTGCTTGCATTTTAAAATTAATGACATTTATTATATGATTTGATGTATTTTTTATGTTTTGATGGACGATAAAATGGATGTTCTATCTTCAAGTTGAACACGATAAAAGAACCCTTGGCAGTTCAAAAGCGAGAAGAGCAGGCTGGAAAGCCTCTACACTCGCAGAAATTTATTAGAACGATAACAAAAGCATTCCCACAACATATTTTTACCATCTTCTAAATTACATCGGGGACCTTCGCCAGTGCTACGGAGTTCGTGTACCATCATGTGGAAGAAATAGATCGGAGCACGCATGGTTATTCACCGAAGTGCAAAGACAATAGTCCTATCTATCAATCAACAGGTATTTATTGAGATTTATGATCTCATACGACAGTCGGCACGGCACACTATGATAATGATGACGATGAAATATTTCCATGTTTCTCAAATTACGAAAAATGAACACAAAATTGTAAAAAAGAAACCCCAAAAACATGATCAACTTCTATAAATGCCGGGGGTTACATCAAACAGACAACATACACCAATTCCGTTGCTGACATTATCTTCTCCAAGATGTATATACCTATCAGTGAGTCAGTGGGAGAGCGAGTTTTCTTTCCTGCCACAAACAGCAAGAAGGTGGCGTGTTTGGGCGGAACCAAAAAGGGGACTTTCTCTATCTCCGCTATTTGTGAGATCACCAGCGCAGACGATGAACCCTCCAGGAACCAATAGAAACTGGTTATAGATTAACTCTGGCTCATCCTTTAGATAGAGAAAGTGTTCCTCCCCATCTTCTGTTTCTCTCTCTTCCTCCCTTACACTCAACGTCTATTTTATCGTTGGAATGCGAAGAAAAAGTACGAAAATATTCTATTTCATGTCTTTCTTTCTTTCTTAAGTGACCTTTAAACCGTAAACATGCTAAAAAAAAGTAGAAGTTAAAATATGGACGTTAGGATAGTGGAGGGGTGGTTGTAGAATCTGGGAAAAATACATGAGAAAATCAAGACATACTTGAATTTAACCTGAGCGGAGGTGGGCTCAACGTCCGCCCCCATGCATTCTTCTGTCTGTCTAGTTGTCCACCTGTTGGTTGACTCCTAGGGCACGGATAGACACGGACAACTTTTGTGCGCTTCCGTGTAGCTGAATGACAGACCTGGTTTTTACCATTTCCTTGTCTTAAGATCTTAAGAATATTCCGCGCCCAATCTTATTAAGGCCCTTGTGTGAATATTCAGGGACTATGTACCATCATCAGTTTCCGCCTGCTTCTGGTAATATTTGACCGTTTGTAAGACATACAACGTTATTCTAAGCTGCATCGTGGTACACGTTTAAGTAATGCATATAACTTTTCGGCTATGCAAACCTCAACGTATCAAAGAACGATAATCTAGCTCAGAAAATCAGCAACGCTTGCACGTTTAAGTCCCATTGATTGATTCCATCAAATGCCTGCCAATATGCGCATTGCATTGTGGATAGGCTTCAAATTAAAGAAACAATAAAAGAGAATTCTTGCTGCAACGAGTTTGCACATTTCTAATATATTCTTTGCGTGGTCACATCAACAGGTTAGCCTTCATTTCAGATTCCCAGCTTCTTCCAACGCCACTAACATTTTACTTCTAGTGTTGTTACTTCGCATCAGATTTCAGGACTATTAAATATTTGTGAAATACAGACACTCCTGTTGGTGAGATTAGGCAAAAATCGAAGAGGCACTGATCGATCTAGTGTTTCATTTCAGATTGGATCGGTGTTAGTAATAATTGAAACAAAATCATGTCCACACTGGGGCTTTACAAGTGAGGACAGCAGAAGTATTACAGTAAATTGAGGTAAGGCTTTCTCTAAATCAAGTTTATCGTTTTATAATCAAGTTTCTGGTGGCCATATATTAACTACTTGTAAGGGGTAGCTGTTTTAACGTGCTTAGTTTTACATAATTTATTCTTAATTTCAAACAAAATTGTTTTTGATTGCATATAAACATGAGAAATATTACAGAAAATTAAGCATTTATCGAATCCTTATTTCTTCATCATCTTCTTCTTCTTCTTCTTTTGTCGTCACACTGCTACCGAGTTGTTGCCCAGTGTCGTGGTTTTCTGTTTTGTCTTGCGATTTTCTGGTTGCTTGGGTGATTGTTATTTTTTCTCTTTGACAGGATTCTGCTATGGGATTCAGCTATGAATGTTTCTGATTGTGGTTTCTGTAGATATCTAGTGTTTTTTATAGGGTAGGGTAGCTAGCCGCACGCCCTACCTCCTTAGTCGCCTCTTACGACATGCGTGACAGGTAACAGTGGTTCTATTCTTTACACCCCAATCTGGGCCCTAATAACCACTCGGATTGTTATTTTTGCTCTTTAACGGGATTCTGCTATGTCATCTAACCATCTTTTCCATGGTCTTCCTCTTGCCTTCTTTCCTGATATTCTGTTGTAGAAGACTATGTATACTGTGGAGTTTGGATGCATTCTTATTAAGTAGCCAAACCACTTCATTCTTTGTTTCTCAATGTAATTCAAACAAGGTTATGTGCCAACTTTCTTTCTTATGCTGATGTTGGTGACTCTTGTCTTTTCTGGTGTTGTTGGTAACTTTTCGCAGGCAACACATTTCACATGTAGCTATTTTTTGTTACTGAGCTTTGCTCATTGTCCATGTTTGGCTCTGGTAACACAAATTAGGTATGAAAATGCTGTTGATCATCTGTTGTTTAGCTGTCAGTGAAATTTTGGGTTGCCTAAACAATGGGGCTAGCTAGTTGGTTACAGGATCCTTGTTTACCGCTATATATTCAAGTTTCTGTTTGACCAAATATTAACTACTATTAATGTGTTGCCGTTCAACTACTTGGATTTACGTAATTTATTTGTAATATCAAACACAATTGCTTTTGATTGCATATATACACGAGAAATTTTACAGAAAATTGAGGTAAGAATTTCTATATTTTTTGTTGACCTTCATATAACCAAGATTCTGGTGGCAATATTAACTTACACGGTGGGCATCTGTAGCTTAAGCGGGAGTGAGCTCGATCGAAACTCAAGTGTATACGGCGTGCATTTTGGAAGCAAATTCGCTTTCGTGGGATTGTTACTATTGATATTAGAGAAAACTGGAGTAAAATATGTAGCAAGGAAGACTGCAGTAAAACTATGTAGCAAGGAAGACTGCAGTAAAACATAGAGGAAGACTGCAGTAAAACTATGTAGCAGGTAAGACTGCAGTAAAACTATGTAGCAAGGAAGACTGCAGTAAAACTATGTAGCAAGGAAGACTGCAGTAAAACTATGTAGCAAGGAAGACTGCAGTAAAACTATGTAGCAAGGAAGACTGCAGTAAAACATGTAGCAAGGAAGACTGCAGTAAACTATGTAGCAATGGAAGACTGCAAAACATTAGCAAGGAAGACTGCAGTAAACTGTAGCAAGGAAGACTGCAGTAAAACTATGTAGCAAGGAAGACTGCAGTAAAACTATGTAGCAAGGGAAGACTGCAGTAAAACTATGTAGCAAGGAAAGACTGCAGTAAAACTATGTAGCAAGGGAAGACTGCAGTAAAACTATGTAGCAAGGAAAGACTGCAGTAAAACTATGTAGCAAATAAGCTGCAGTAAAACATAGCAAAACTGAGTAAACATAGCAAGTTAAGACTGCAGTAAAACTATGTACAAGGAAGACTGCATAAACATGTAGCAAGGGAAGACTGCAGTAAAACTATGTAGTAAGGGAAGACTGCAGTAAAACTATGTAGCAATGTAAGGGAAGACTGCAGTAAAACTATGTAGCAATGTAAGGAAAGACTGCAGTAAAACTATGTAGCAATGTAAGGAAAGACTGCAGTAAAACTATGTAGCAATGTAAGGAAAGACTGCAGTAAAACTATGTAGCAATGTAAGGAAAGACTGCAGTAAAACTATGTAGCAATGTAAGGAATACTGCAGTAAAACTATGTAGCAATGTAAGGAATACTGCAGTAAAACTATGTAGCAATGTAAGGAATACTGCAGTAAAACTATGTAGCAATGTAAGGAATACTGCAGTAAAACTATGTAGCAATGTAAGGAATACTGCAGTAAAACTATGTAGCAATTGCGAAACACATAAAAACAAATTACTGTAGTTTTACAAAATACAAAAAGCAATAACATTACACAGCAACGTTTCCACCAAAAGGCCTTTATCAAGCAAATCATACAAGAGATGTGAAGAATTTCACTTCTTGCCCAACACACAACATGTAGAGTCAAACAATAAGTTCCTAACGGCTCTAAAATGAAAATATGTGACTAAAAACGAATAACGAAATAAATACAATAAAAACTAGACGTGAAAAAAAGAAGATAAACAATATATATATATATATATAAGTTATATATATTTAACATATACACATATAGAATATGAAACAAGAGAAGATTATTACGAAGCATTTTTACGAAAGGTAAAAATAAACCTCACCTTTCAGAAAGCATTTGCAAACTACTGAACGTGTAAGTGGTGTCTAGAAAATCAACGACTCGTTGACTGTGATTGATGGTTATGTCCTGTAAAGTGTATGCCACGATTTTCACTAGTGACTACTATTAACGGATAGCCATTAAACTGTTATAAGAAAGAGAAGATGGAGATATGCTGGACACATCTTGAGGAGAAATGATCAACGAATATCAAAGCAGGCATTGAAGTGGCATGCAGAGTGTTGGAGAAAGAGAGGACGATCTAAGGAGACCCTGAAACGAACTTTGCTGAGAGATGCAAGAAATTTCGGTCTCAGTTCCATAGAGGAGATTGAGCGAGTTGCTCAGGATAGAAAGGCATGGAGAAATTGCTCGCAGACCCTATATAACGTATAACGGTACGAGAGGAATTATTATTATTATTATTATTAAACTGCACAATTGTACCTAATTTTTCTTAATTTTAAACAAAATTGTTTTCGATTGCTTGTATAACTAGTTTGGTTAATAATAAAATAGTAATCACGTGATTGAACTCGCTTCTCAAGGCTGGTGGTCTGGGCTCAACTCCCACAGTGTGCGTGGAATTTTTCCCTACCGCGACGGATCTCAGGTCGACCCAGCCTCAACTGGGTACCAGACATGCTCTGGGAAAGTAAAGGCGGCCGGCGTGATGCTGACCACATCACCCATCGTGTGCCGACGGTCAATGAAAATACAGGCCTAACACTGTATTGACCTATATACCACGAGGTATGAAAGGTTCTAAAAAAATATTTGAAAATCACTTGATTGTGTACTGTATAAATGCAGTCGAAACAATGATGTGTATTGCCATTGTTTTTGTATTTTGTAAAACTACAGTACTTTGTTATTACTGTTTCTCCATTCTACATAGTTTACTAGTCTCATTCTTATATAGTTTTACTGAGTCTCCATTTATATAGTTTTACTGCAGTCTCCATTTTATATAGTTTTACTGCAGTCTCCATTTTATATAGTTTTACTGCAGTCTCCATTCTACATAGTTTTACTGCAGTCTCCATTCTATATGTATAGTGTTTACTGAGTCTCCATTTATATATGTAGTATGTATAGGTCTCCATTCATATATATGTGTTAGTGTATAGTCTCCATTCTATATGTTAGTGTATAGTCTCCATCTATATGTGTAGTGTATAGTCTCCATCTATATGTGTAGTGTATAGTCTCCATCTATATGTGTAGTGTATAGTCTCCATGTATATAGTGTAGTGTATAGTCTCCATCTATATAGTTGTAGTGTATAGTCTCCATCTATATGTGTGTAGTGTATAGTCTCCATCTATATGGTAGTGTAGTTTGTATGTAGTCT
This sequence comes from Arion vulgaris, assembly GCA_020796225.1. Taxonomy (NCBI): domain Eukaryota; kingdom Metazoa; phylum Mollusca; class Gastropoda; order Stylommatophora; family Arionidae; genus Arion; species Arion vulgaris. Next base: position 6,483,700 of record CM036755.1, read on the forward strand.
CCATCTATATAGTGTAGTGTATAGTCTCCATCTATATGTGTAGTGTATAGTCTTTATCTATATATGTGTAGTGTATAACAATACCGACACATAGGTTCAGAATTTCTTCTCCTTCGTAAGCTCCATATCGACCACTTGTTAAACCATTCTTTGTGATTTGTATGTGATCTGAGCAAGAGGCAGACCAAGAAGAAGATGGCTACAAGATATTAAAGAAACCATGAATATGACCATGGACGAAGTGGGTGAACTAGCTAGAGACAGAGTGAATTTCAGATGTGCTGCAAAGATAGTAACGTCCTATAAAGGACACGCGCCCGCCTGCTCAGCGTGTTCGTAGCGCGTTGGACTGCGGGTGACTAGTCCTCTGTGTGTGAGGGTTCAATTCCGCGGACTGGCAGAAAAGCCACAGATTCCCCAGATTTACAGTGTTCGTGGCATCGAACCGAAGGGTTACGATGTCCATGGCACCGAGCTGAAGAGCTGAAAGCTCAAGTGCTTCTGGATCGGAAAAAAAAAATAAAGGACACGCATCTTGATGATGATGATGATGTGACCTGATCCTAAGAGAGATTGTACGTCATGTCAGCTATGCCTAGCACATCCGGTTTCTGCGGTGCTTTTTATTTACTAGGGTAGCTTTCCTAGGCTCCTACCTCAATCGCCTCCTATGACATGTCTTCTATATCACAGTGTTACTATTCTTGCTTCCCCTGTGAGTCCCGGGAATACAGAGGCGAAGGCACGTATAATCAATTGGTTAATAATTAAATATTATGCACATCAGTTGTGCAGTGTCTCAGAATACGAACACATAGGTTCTGAATTAAAGATGCTTTATATATCTTGAAAGTAGTAGTCAATGGTGACGTCTGTTGCTTAGGGGTTAGTAACTCGGTCTATTAACCCCGAGGTTCTGAGTTCGAATCACGCTGCGAACAGTTTGGTTGCAAATTGTTTGCGTGGATTTTAACAAAAGGACGATGGCACCACCCGTTCAGAAAACAATGGCAAACTACTGAACGTAATAATGCCTAGAAAAATCACAAACAGCATTAAAAGCTGGGGTTTGATTCGCGAAGTCCTGTACAGGATATGCAATTAACTTTTTAGTAGTCACTGGGCGTCTGTAGCTTAAGCTCGATCCCAACTCAAGCATCTTCTTCTTCTTCTTTCTCGAATCCTGTATGCCTCACAACGTCAGGTCAGGAAGAGATTTCTAAAACGGGCCCTAGTATGCGTTCGCAGATGGTCTCTTTCGTCGCCTCTGTTATCTCTGAGGTCCATCTTTGCGTGGCCGGCCTTTTGCTTTGTACCCATTGTATCGGAGCAGCATTGCTTTTGAGGTGCACTGTCTGTTGGTAATCTGCTTACGTGGCCGAACCATTTAATTTGTTGTTTCTTGATGAAGTCTAGTACTGATGTTGTACCCACTTTTTTCCTGATGTCTTCATTTCTCAACCGGTCTCTTCTTGTTACACCCAGCATTATGCGTAGACACTTCATCTCTGTTGTGACTAGTTTTCTGCTATCGTTTGTTGTCAGCGTCCAGGTTTGGCACTGGTAACATAATGTGGGGAGAATAGAAGCAGATTTGTTCAGAGCGGATTTTTTATAAACGGTAAATATAGACCCCATCGTCCAGAAAGTAATGGTAAACTACTGACCTTGTAAGTGTTGCCTAAACAGCGAGACTAGTTTATTGTGGTTGTTGGTGGAGTACCAAGAAAAATATGGATAGACAATATCAAGACCACACTACATAAACACGGATACAACACAACAAGGGTGACTCATCTAGCCCTAGAACGCAAATTAAAGCACCCATCCCTACGCTTAACGGCAAGAGTGGACAGCCAACCACATCTTCTACCTGGGAATAGACAATAGAGACAATACTTGGCGAGTTCTGTAAAAGATATGCCACGATTTTCACTTCAATTTAATTTGAGAAATAATTTTCTTTATGTTGGTAGTGAACTTTATAAATCTAGTTTGATTTCTTCAATTGTTTCTTTTTTAGTTTCTAGTTTTGTCGTAATCTAGCACACACTAAACAGAATCAATACATATTTCTTATCAGTGGCGGCTCGTGCACATTTTTGTTGGTGGGCCCAAACACAAATGTTCGTAAAAATCATGGTTTTAGGTTAGGTTATATTTTAATTTATGAAATAATAAACACACGTTACACATTATTTTTGGTGGGGCCCGGCCCCAGTGGCCCCTAATGACGAGCCGTCACTGTTTCTGATCTCTCTCTCTCTCTCTCGATCACCCTTAGACTGATGTACCAGATTTCGCTATAAATCTCATTCATGCAGCCTTAGAATGGGTGGGTTTCGTCACATCTTCAGCGCCATTTGGAGCTCTGGTGCTTATCCTTCGACGATGTGTCCTGATTCAGCCAGCGTTTACTGGGTTCGCTCTCCTTTAGCCTTTGGCTGTTCCCGCCTTCCTGCAAAGCAGCAGGTTGACTTCTACACATTTCGGACACGTGCATCCGATTTCATCCAAACCTCCTTAGTCGCCTCTTACGACATGCGTGGCAGGTAACAGTGGTTCTATTTTTACACCCCAAATTTGGGCCCCGGTAACCACTCAGGCGATTTCTGCTCTAACTTCCAACACAGTAACATCTACAGTTACAGGGTTTGACTTAACGATTATTTTGCTAATAAAATAAGAATCACCTAGAACAGCGTTTCCTAACCTGGGGTTCGGGGAGTCAAGGTGGTCTGCGAGGTACTAACACGGCGTCCTCATGCGCTTGAAGAAATATAATGACCTTTGACATTTTAAACAGGAAAATAAATTTGTAAAACTTGTATTTTTTTATTTTTTTGTCCGATAGAGAAACACTTGAGCTTTTCAGCTCTTCGGCTCGGTGCCATGGACATCGTAACTCTTCGGTTCGGTGCCACGAACACCGTAAATCTGGGAAATCTGTGGCTTTTTCTGCCATCCCGCGGAATTGAACCCGCACACACAGAGGGATAGTCACCCGTAGTCCAACGCGCTACGAACACGCTGGACAGACAGCGTAAAACTTGTATAAAAACAGTGGTAAACTAGTTCCGCTCCGAAATCAAAGGACCCGGACCAGACCGTAGTCTAAATGTTTGACAGGACAAAATGAAAGATCATTTGAAGTTTCCTGCAGTCTGAGAAATTGAAACCAGCTTGACTGTTGGTGTGGTGTAATAATAACTCCATCGCTATAAGATTTTCATTTATAGAAACATTTTGAGGTCCTCGATAGCAAAATGTAAAAGAAGGTCAGCTTTAATGCAAAGTTTTGGAAATCACTGTCCTAGAATACCCATTCTTCTTTTTCCCCTTTTCTGCTTAACGCTTTGAGACGCAAATTTCAATACGTCCAAACAAATCAGTGGTCAGTCTGGACTTGCAAGTTTTTTTTTATTTTCCTGTCGCCTGCTATTCTTCTTCTTCATCATCGAACATTCCATATCGAAAACTTGTTACATCACTCTTTATGGTTTGTATGTGATCTGAGCCTAAAAGCAATTATACCTTGTGTCAGTTATGTGCCTACAAGTAGGCCAGAACATCCGATTTCTGCCACGCTTTTTTGTACTAGATTAGCTTCCCTAGACCTGAGAACAATGAATTATTTGTAAGAACCACAGGAAAGCACGGAAGCAATAAATAGGATTAATAAATAGGATTAATAAATAGGATTAATAAATAGGATTAATAAATAGGATTAATAAATAGGATTAATAAATAGGATTAATAAATAGGATTAATAAATAGGATTAATAAATAGGATCAATAAATAGGATTAATAAATAGGATTAATAAATAGGATTAATAAATAGGATCAATAAATAGGATTAATAAATAGGATTAATAAATAGGATTAATAAATAGGATTAATAAATAGGATAAATAAAAAATTATCAATAAAATAAGATTAATAAATAGGATTAATAAATAGGATTAATAAATAGGATTAATAAATAGGATTAATAAACAGGATAAATAAATATTATCAATAAATATTATCAATAAATATTATCAATAAATAGGATCAATAAATAGGATTAATAAATAGGATCAATAAATAGGATCAATAAATAGGATCAATAAATAGGATTAATAAATAGGATTAATAAATAGACAGTGTACAAGTATTAGAAGCTTCAGAAAAAACAAATTATCAAACACAGGATTCGAACCACTTACCCTTATTTCTTACGCACCCATTGCCCTAGCCAGCAATTTACTAGGGTAGCTTCACTACGCCAATGCCTCAGTCGCCTCTTACGACATGCATTGTAGGTCGAAATGTTACTATTCTTTGCTTCCCTTACAGGGCCCCCGACAATACACAAGCGTTCACTTGCTGTAACTGCAATCATAGTCAGTGCGTCTAATTTTGACACATTTGACTGGATTTTGCGTGATGGCTTTCTTTCATTATCGTCTTGCCTTATCTTTTTCAAAGAGATTGTTTTAGACAGATTTCTATAAATATCATTTTTTTTTTTTTCGATCCAGAAGCACTTCCCAGTTTTCAGCTCTTTCGGTTCGGTGCCACGAACACCGTAAATCTGTGGAATCTGTGGCTTTTTCTGCCATCCCGCGGAATTGAACCTGCACACACAGAGGGATAGTCACCCGTACGCCCGAGTGGTTACCGTGGCCCAAATTTGGGATGTAAAGAATAGAACCACTGTTACCTACCACGCATGTCGTAAGAGGCGACTAAGGAGGTTTGGCTGAAATCGGATGCACGTGTCCTAAACACGTAGAAGTCTATATGTTTAGGGGCCTACCAAACAAATGTGCAACGTATACACGTTCTTGGCAAAGATCAAACATATCACAAAGAGTGATTAAAATTGGTCGTAAAGAACGAACGCACAGAAGAAGAAGAAGAAGTCACCAGTAGTCCAACGCGCTACGAACACGCTGGGCAGACGGGCATAAAGATTACTTAAGATACCTTTGTCTATATTTATCTCCATGGTAACTGTTATCAACAGACACCACCCATCTACTGTGTTTATAATTCCTCTCGTACTGTTATACGTTACATAGGGTCTACAAGCAATTTCTCCATACCGATCTATCCTGGGCGACTCACTCAACCTCCTCCATGGAACTGAGACCTATTTTTCTTGACACTCTCTCAGCAAAGTTCGTTCAGGGTCTCCTTAGGTCGACCTCTCTTTCTTGAACCATTTGCATCTCACTTCAATGCTTACTTTGATATTCGTTGATCATTTCTCCTCAAGGTGTGCCCAACATATCTCCATCTTCTCTTTCTTATAACATTTGTTACTAATGATTGAACAGACATTTCTCTGCTTGTTTACAATTATATATCCCATTACAGTGTTTTAAACGTGTACGAAATTCGATTTTAACTTGCAATGTTTCAAGCTTGTTTTTTAATTCGATTTCCTTGTTTTTAATAGAATTCCCCATTCAATGTTTGAAACTCGTTAATACTTCGATTTCCACATGAAATATTTGCATCTTGTATGAAATTCAAATTTCTTGTTTTTAATTAGATTTTTTTGTTTCTAATTATGTTTCAACCTGCAGCGTCTCCCTCCCCTCCCACCCGATTCAAAGTACTTAGCTTTCAGCTCTTCGGCTCGGTGTCATGGACATCGTAACCTTCGTTAGGTGCCTCGAACACCGTAAATATGAAGAACCTGTTGCTTTTTCTGCCAGCCCGCGGAATTGAACCCGCATTCACAGAGGCTTGTCATCCGTCGCCCAACGCGCCACGAATACGCTGGGCAGGCGGACGCCTGCATCATTTAAAACTTGTTTGAATTATATTTCCACCTACAGCGTTTAAAGTATTTCTGGAAGTATTTTCCAGAAGGTGGTAAATGGACAGAGAAACAAGACCAGATGCTAACAAAGTCGATGCAGTGACATACCAACTGTCCCCACTGATCAAAGACGTAAACATAGACATACGACAACTGAAACATCGCTTCTTCCTACCAACTCTCTGTTATCAATGTCAAACATGGATACTTACTAAATCCCAAGAGAGAAAGATCACAACGTGTGAAATGAACTGTTTTAAAAAAGCAGTCAATGTTACAAGACGGGATAGATTGAGAAATGAGAACATAAGAAATGTCGTTGGAATCACACCAAGTATCCAACATATTAGAAGATAACAAATAAAATGGTTCGGTCACCTAATGAGAATAAAGACAGATACCATTACCATCTCGTACCTATAGCAATTAGCAACCTGATGCTCAGGGCCCGAGAAGACTAAGAACCTGATGGATAGATAATCTCACAGATATCCGGCGGCATCAAAAACTAACAACTACTGATGCAGCACACCTAAAACAGCGTAAAAATCTGCTGAAACTCCCCACGTCTATTTACGACCCACATGGAATCGGGCGAGCAATGGACCAGGCTGATATTATAAATTCCCTAAGGAAGATATGCCGTGAACATGATTCATGTAATAGTGGTGAATGTACAGCACTAGCCAGACTACAAGAATTTCAAATCAAGTGTGGTTTAGCTAGACAAGAACACTATGCTGGTAGCTAAAGAAGAATAGTAAAACAACAAAGAACGTGGTCGTTAGGGCACCAAACGCTGAGAGACATACTGAGGAGGAGATTGGAGCAATTATGGACAAACTGGTTCGACATGCAATGATAATGATCCGACGGCTAAACTAAACATAAAATTCCAGCGATGTTAAAAAGTCTGCAATTAACTTGTTTACTTCTAAGCAAGTTTATGATAACTTGGAACTTTTATCTATCAGTTTTGAAGAATTGTCTTGCAGAAACCAAGAGAGTCGTCATCCCCAGTTTACGTCGTGTCCAAGGATACATGAGACAGAAACACACAATTTTCACTAAATGTGATCCCACTCATATCTTTCAACCTCAAACCTAATCTTACGCATGTTTAGCCATGCTTTCTGTGGCGTAGCGGCAGTCACCTCGATAACAATCCAAGAGTACTTTGTTCAATCTCCGTGGAGGGCAGTTTGGAAACAATTTTGTTCCCGTAGATTGTTGCGAACGGTTAAAATAGACCTCACCGTTCAGAAAGCAATAGTAACTACGGAACGTATAAGTGGTACCTATAAAATCAACAACGCATTTACTGTAGGGGATGGTGACGTCCTGTAAAGGATATACGACGATTTTCATCATATTTACAAGTTCGTCTCCATGCTTCCATATGCCTCTCTTTATTCTGCTGTACCCTTTGTTCTGCTGTACCCTTTGTTCTGCTGTACCTTGTTCCCCTGTACCTTTGTCTGCTGCCACCTGTTCTGCTTACCCTTCTCGCCTCACGTCTGTCCTGATGTACCTTTGCTTCTTTCTTCCTTTGTTCTGTTGTATGCTTGTTCTGCTGTACCCTTTGTTCTGCTGTTCTCTTTATTCTCTGTAACCCTTTGTTCTGCTGTGCCCTTTGTTCTGCTGTACCTTTGTTCTGCTGTACCCTTTGTTCTGCTGTACCCTTTGTTCTGCTGTACCCTTTGTTCTGCTGTACCCTTTGTTCTGCTGTACCCTTTGTTGTGCTGTACCCTTTGTTGTGCTGTACCCTTTATTCTGCTGTACCCTTTGTTCAGCTGTACCCTTTGTTCTGCTGTACCCTTTGTTCTGCTATATCCTTTGTTCAGCTATACCCTTTGTTCTGCTGTACCCTTTATTCTGCTGTACCTGTGATGTCCACTGTATTTCATGTCTAGGCTGCCTTTTTTTTACCTTCTCTACGACATTTCAAACCCCTCATCATCGCCTCATACGGTCATTCACTATGAATTACCTTTTCTCATTCTTCTTCTTCTTCTTTGCGTTCGGTTTTCGTATGCTCGTCTAAACCATCAGATGGGCTGCCTCTGTGAAGCTCCATGTCAGTTTGAGTTCCTCTAGAGTTTCCCATAACTTGCTCTGTAAGCTCTGTTCTTCTTCTTCTTCTCTGCATTTGGTTTCATAGATTCCCAAACTTTTTCGGCCCACCGCCCACTTCGCACAACATAAACTTTGTAACGCCCCCTCCACATTATAACAGTTTGCCAACGCCCTCCTCCCACATATATACATGCTCTATTTTCACGTTGAGGTAGAAAATTGATATATATTTCTGTCCTACATGGTCAATTTTCAAACGATTATATACATAAAATAGAAGATTGAAGAAAAAATGGATCATGTAAGATGGGCATGAGATGAATTCAAATGCCGAATTCAAATTTGTAATGACTGTTTACTCGCAAAATCATGAGAAAAAAAACACCCGAGTAGTTACCGGGGCCCAAATTTGGGGTGTAAAGAATAGAACCACTGTTACCTGCCACGCATGTCGTAAGAGGCGATTAAGGAGGTTTGGCTGAAATCGGATGCACATTTCCTAAACGTATAGAAGTCTATGCGTTTAGGGGCCTACAAACCAATGTGCAACGTATACACGTTCTTGGCAAAGATCAAACATATCACAAAGAGTGAGACATTCTGTGCAGGCTTTTATTCTATGCATGTGATGGTTGAGCCTGCAGTGACCTGTTCTTAGACAAAAGATTGTTGTGTGCTGTTTTCTGTTTACTGACAGGATCTTGTGAGTGTTTGCTATGGGTTTTTTTCATTCTGATTTTTAATACAAGATTTATTTATTTTGACTGCCCTGGAGATACTAAAACAATGAAATTATACAACGAATATCAAAGAAACGTCAAATTTTTAATTTCGCAAAACATATATATCGAAACACGTAATAACAGAGTACTGTAGTTTTACACACAAAAAAACAACACAACGACAATACACAGCAATGTTTCGACCAAAAAGACCTTTATCAAGCAAACAATACAACAAAGTGACGAATGTCACAGAACACTACATATAGACTTTGACAAAGATTATACAACGGTTAAAAAATTGTTAACCGTTCATTTAAAAAATGTTGTAACCGTTGTAATATCATTGTCAAAGTCTATATGTGGTGTTCTGTGACATTCGTCACTTTGTTGTATCGTTTGCTTGATAAAGGCCTTTTTGGTCAAAACATGGCTGTGTATTGTCATTGTTTTTGTATTTTGTAAAACTACAGTACTTTGTTATTACGTGCTTCGCCATTGCTACAGAGTTTTACTGCAGTCTCTATCAATATTGACAAAACAAATATGATACTGCAAGTTAAATAGTTTTAAAACCAAATTTAAAATGCGCAATTCCAATGTTGTATCAAGTGTGCAGTCACATTCAAAATTCGATAGGGAGATCATTATTCATTTGAGAATCATCTTCATCGTCCATCTGACATGTCCATAACTGCTCCGATCTCCTCCCAAGCATGTATCTCAGTGTGTTTAGACTAACAACTCCCGTTCTGTGTTGACTGATGTATCTACTGGGGTTTCTCTCGTGATTTCCCGTCTTGGCGCACATATCAGTACACACAACTTGCGCAACCGAGATAGAGAATACCATTTATCTTCTTCGTTGAAATCTTCAGAGCGTATGTTTTCTCTTAGAGTATTGACGATGTCGCTTTTGTCTTTAGAAGACCCATTCCTGATCACAGAATTGCTCACAATTCATCGGCACATGAACAAAACCATGAGAGATGCCCCAGTAGATACATCAACTAACACAGAACGGGAGGTCTTAGTCTAAAAAAAGCTCTCGTTACTGCTTGTTATTCCGCTTTTTGGGCGGTGTAGGACAAGAGGACACGAGTCTGTGGAATTTAATGGCCAAGCACTTAATAACAAAGTACTGTAGTTTTACAAAATACAAATACAATGACAATACACAGCAACGTTTCGATCAAAAAAGGCGTTTATCAAGCAAAACGATATAACAAACTTGACGAATAACTCAGAACATTACATAAGTGGATACCCTCTCACTGTGGAATACTAGGAAATGAAACAGGAGACCGATTGGCCAAGGAAGGTGCTGCAGGAGAGCAGCCAGATGTGCCAGTTACCTACCACCAAAAGAAAAGGATGATTAAATCAACAAGAAAGCCACAAATACCAACACAAGACGATTACTATAATATGAGCAGATTGGAGCAAGTTCTCATTCTGCGCCTTAGAACAGGACACAATCGGCTCCGCAGCCACATGTATACAAATTCAAGATTGGCAATTCAGCCATGTGTACATGTGGACAGGCAAACCAGACTGCAGAGCACATACTTCAAGACTGACCTGAATATGATACACTGAGGCAAACTCACTGGCCTAACGAAACAACACTCGACATAAAACTACACCGACCTCTGTGTGAGCTACAAAAGACAGTGAAGTTCATACAAGAGACAACATTGAATATGTAGACAATATTTCAAACGAACGAAAGGAAGGATATAGACTATAACTAAGATATAGCAACGGTTAAAAACGAATGAAAATCTCCATCTATAATTTAGTGGCCACATGGCTAGTGCAGTCGTCACGAAACTGCTCCGGTTAGGATGTTTTCTTAATGCCCTCGACAGAAAAAAAACTTTTTCTGGCTTTACCGTGGATTGAACCCGTGTCTCTTCATGAGAGCCGCGCTTTAATACATTTGACCAGACGCTCTACCTTTAGCCTAAAAAAAGTTAATTGCATATTCTTTACAGGACTTTGCAAATCAAGTTGTTTAACGCTGTTTGTGATTTTTCTACGCTGTGATTGTTCAGTAGTTTGCCATTGCTTTCTGAACGGGTGGTGCCATCGTTCTTTTGTAAAAATTCACGCGAAATAATTTGCAACCAAACTGTCCGCAGCGTGATTCGAACTCAGAATGTCGGAGTTAAGAGACCGAGTCACTATCCCCTAAGCCACAGATGCCACCCTCTTTTAGTCTTAACACACTGAAATAAATGCGTGGGAGGAGGGAGATCTGAACAATTATGGACATGTCTGATATGCAATGAAGATGATACACAAAAGAACAATGTAGAGTCAACGTTGTAGAAGTAAATTAGATGATTTTATAATTTCTCAACGTAAATGGTACTAGAGACTATATCGTCTTCCGTTGCTTCCTCTGGGGTTTTTGCAAAAATTCCTTATTCTCATCGAGACTACATCAGCTCAGTATAATAAAGTGTTTTAGTGAAGATGTTCCACTTAATTAAGTGATATTCAATTAGAGAAGTCGCGACATGCTCGCTAGGGGAGCGGAACGTGTGGCAGGCTTTGTGAATGGATATATTGTTTTACATGGGATTTGAACGTTGTTTCTGAAATGTTGTGTTGTATGTGTTTGTCTGTATGTGACGCTGTGCGAGATCTTATGCTTACACACGCATAGACACACACACATAGCAGCACAGACAATATAGATATATTGTTGTGGGTGTTTTTAGCTTAAGCGGTAGTGAACTCGAGTACAACCTAAGCGTACCTGGTTCAAACACCGCGAAGTTTGATAGAAACAAATTTGCTTCCATATTTGTCCACCGTGGGGTTTGAACCAGGTACGCTTGGGTTCGTGATCAAGCGCACTACCGCTTGATCTACAGACGCTCACTACTTCTAAATACCTCATTATTTTATTATCAATTCCTTCCTATTATTCTTTTAGTTCAAGATTTAAAAACAATCGATTCTTTATATATATATTTTTAAAACCTCACTATGCAGTTCCACATCTATTGTATTATACTGTATTATGTTGTCTTACTTGTGTGGTCATATGGAATGCCATCAGATCTGACTCATGTATCTATTTCTGATAAATACTCATTTTTCTTCTTTTCTGCGTTTCGTTTCGTATGCTCATCTAAACTAAGAGATGGGTTGCCACTATAAAGCTGCATGTCAGTTGGAGTTCTTCGAGAGTTCCCCATAGCTTGCTATGTAAGCTTCGTTCATGAGGCCATGTTTCATTTCGTTGGTGTATGTATGATGGACATGACTGGAGGATGTGCTCTGGAGTCTGTGTTTCTGTCTGGCATGCACACTGTGCAGACTGAGCAGGTTTTATTCTATGCATGTGATGGTTGAGAAAGTATTTTATTTTTCACAAATCATGTTTTGCCTCACAGTGTCAGGACAGGAAGAGATTTACAGAATTTCCTTCTGTGTGCGATTCATGAAGAGTGTTTTTTCACATCCTCTGTTATCTCAGAGACCCAACTTTTGTCTGGACATCCTTCTGCTTTCTATCAATTGTATCGAAGTAGCATTGCTCGTTAAGGCGCACTGTCTGTTGGTAATCTGCTTATGTGGCTGAACCATTTAATTTGTTGTTTCTTGATGAAGTCTAGTACTGATATTGTACCCACTTTTTCCTGATGTCTTCATTTCGAAACAGAGCTTTTCTTGTTACTCCCAGCATTCTGTATAGACACTTCATCTCTGTCGTGACTAGATTTCTTCTATTATTTAATATCAGCGTCCAGGTTTGGCACTGAAATCATAATGTTGGAAGAAAGATTGTGTTCTTCTTCTCTGTGCGTTCGTTCTTCACGACCAATGTTAATCACTCTTTGTGATATGCTTGATCTTTGCCAAGAACGTGTATACGTTGCGCATTGGTTTGGTAGGCCCTTAAACGCATAGACTTCTACACGTTTAAGACATATGCATCTGATTTCATCCAAACCTCCTTAGTCGCCTCTTACGACATGAGTGTCAGGTAACAGTGGTTATATTCTTTACATCCCAAATTTGTCCATCTGTCCAGCGTGTTCGTAGCGCGTTGGACTACGGGTGGCTATCCCTCTGTGTGTTCGGGTTCAATTCCGCGGGATGGCAGAAAAAGCCACATATTCCCAGATTTACGGTGTTCGTGGCACCGAACCGAAGGGTTACGATGTCCATGGCACCGAGCCGAAGAGCTGAAAGCTCAAGTGCTTCTGGATCGGGAAAAAAACCATCCCAAATTTGAGCTCCGGTAACCACTTGGACAAAAGATTGTGCTAAACAAATGCTCTTTTATTGTTCATGGTGACATGTTTGCATTTTAAAATCGTTGCCATTTATCATATTACTTGAAATGATATTTTGCATCTATGTTGGATTTCGTTGCATTCCGATACACTGTTATCAAACCAGAAAGATATATTTTATACACTATACCAAGACAACCTGGAGGAGAACGATAGAGCAAGAACTGAAAGAAATGAATCATAGCTGGAACACAATACAGAGGAAGGACATGAATAGAGAAGAATGGTGTGAGTGTGTTGCTGCCCTAAACGTCAAGAGCGTAACAGGCTAAAGAGGAAAGATGAGAGGGGGACAGTAAGATATCAGAGGTGGTGGGCGAGTTCCCTATCATCCGATGGGCCTACTTTGTCTATTATAAAGATGGGGAACATTGTTGTAGGAAAATTATGTTTAATCTGTTTAATAAATTTGTCCCGGGGCAGCGACTTTCCAGCCCACTTTCAAAGACTTTTTTAAAAAAAATCTGCTAGGGTTCGTGTAGATTCTTAATGTGAATACGGAACTTATGTTTTATCATCCCTCTCCGATAGGACTAGGCACTGAATTAACTAGGAAATAAATGAATTAACGAGTAAATGAATTGACAAATTAACTCTTAGTGGACCAGGGCAAAATCCATGTTTTTACAAGCCATTTGTTTTTAGAATTAAAAACGTCATTTAGTGTGGTTCCTGGTAAAACTGCGTCCAACCAATAGCCACATAGTGTGGCATTTCATCCACCGGAGTTAATATTCTGAGGTCTAACAGTAAGTTAAAATAAACTTGTTTTAGATTATTAATAAAACAAAGATTTCTAGAAAATGGGTTTGATTTTCGCCGTAGAGAAAACAAAGCACGGTAGTTTTATAAATTAATTGCATATCCTTTACAGGACTTTGCGAATCAACCCCAGCTTTTTAACACTGTTAGTGATTTTTCTAGGCATTATTACGTTCAGCAGTTTGCCATTGCTTTCTGAACGGGTGGTGCCATCGTCATATTGTAAAAATCCATGCGAAACAATTTTCAACCAAACTGTCCGCATCGTGATTCGAACTCAGAACGTCAGGGTTAATAGACCAAGTCACTAATAATAGCCGTCCATCGCAAGCGATGATGACAACAATCTCAGACGTGTGCTGTTGCACCTCTCTGGTGTGTCCGGAGGTGACTGTAGAGTCCAATCCTAGAACAGAATCCCCAACCACAGGTGGGGCATACATGATCAAGGTTAGACATGTGCGTATTGTGTGCTCTGTCTTTTCGCGCTGCTCGTTTTCTCTGTGACTCAACAATACGATGATTCTCAGCTATTCGGGTTCCTTTTTGTTGTTATAGCGCCACATTTGGCGATCTTGCGCAAGGATTCCCAGCACGTATTGTCTATATCGAAGAATTTCAGAGACACTTTAAGAGTGTCTTTAAAGCGTTTTTCTGTCCACCAGCTAAACGTCTGCCCCCTTCAAGCTCGTCATACAAAATACAAAGTATAGTGACCAAGTCACTGTACCTAAGTCGACAGACGCCGCCACTATAGTTTTACAAAATAAATTAATACTGTGTATTGTTACTGTTTTATGTATTTTGTAAAACTAAATACTTATTTTACGTTTATCGCCATTGCTAAAGTTTTACTTTGGTGTTCCCTTATAATTGAAGAAGAGAAAACAAAGTTATACAAAAATGGATATAATACTCACAGAAATAATAAATTTTAAAGCAAAAATATAAAGATTTATAACAAATGGGGTTAATACTTTTTTACAAATTTTAAAAAAGTGGTAGAAACTTTTTTTTTAACTCTTAGTGGACCAAGGTCACAGCTATGTTAGAGTAAACACATCACTTAGTAGACCAAGGTCACAGTTATGTTAGAGTAAACACGTTACTTAGTGGACCAAGGTCACAGCTATGTTAGAGTAAACACGTCACTTAGTGGACCAAGGTCACAGCTATGTTAGAGTAAACACATCACTTAGTCCTGGTCCACAATGAGTTATAATTTTTTTTAAAATTCCAAAGATTCGTAAAAATGTGTTTGACGTTCAAAATAAAGAGACAAAGAGTTTTAGAAAATTGGTTTAGTAGCATTTGAAAAAAAGTGGGTATACCATCAGTACTAGACTTCATCAAGAAACAACAAATTAAATGGTTCAGCCACATAAGCAGATTACTAAAAGACAGTGCGTCTCAAGGAGAAATGCTGCTCCGATACAATGGGTACAAAGCAAAAGGCAGGCAGTTGGATTTCAGAGATAACAGAGGCGACGAAAGACACTATCTACGAAGCGCACACAAAGACCCGTTTTAGAGATCTTGTCTTGACCTGACGCTGTGAGCAAAATAGGATTGGAGAAAAGAAAGAAAGCATTTAAGTAAAAATAAAAACGTTTCGTAAATACCGTAATAAAAATGAATTGATATTTTAACAAACTGAACAAACAATCAAAGAAAACTGGCCCATGCTACAAGCAAGAAAGAGAAAGCCCTTTGCCTTGTGAGTCGAAGGTCGTGGGTTCGAGTCCTGACCGCGCCATTATGTTCACCAGTGCAGTTTTTTTCTAGAGACCCCTAGGATTGTTGCTGGAGCTACAGAGTTCGTTATTTGTGCAATACTCTCGGCAGGTGGCGTGCCAGTTCTGCGGAGAGGACCGAGCCGCATGGAATAAAAACCCGGTGCAATGAAGTCAATCCTTCAGCTTTTAAACCCTTTAAGAAGAGAAATGGAGATATTATGGACATATAAAAAGACATGAAGGGCTGGAGAAGACTATCATGGAAGGGGACATACTGGCAACGAGAAGAAGAGGAAGACCACGGAGAAGATGAATCCAGGATGTAAATATGGTTTGAACATGTCGGTTGCAGAAGCAGGACATCTGGCATATGAGAGAGAGAGAGAAATTTTCGGACGACTGTTGGGGTGGCAAAGTTCTGCTCAGGACAAGCTATTTGATGATGAGTTTCCCTAGACCTACATCAGTCGCCTCTTACGACATGCCTTGTAGGTCACAGTGTTACTATTCTTTGTTTCCTTGCTAGCCCTGGCAACGCACAGGCGATGATTTAACAAAAGGAAGGCCCGCGTGCCCAGCGTGTTCGTAGCGCGTTGGACTGTGGGTGACTAGCCCTCTGTGTGTACGGGTTCAATTCCGTGGGCAGGCAGAAAAGCCACAGATTCCCCAGATTCACGTTGTTCGTGGCACCGAACCGAAGGGTTACGATGTCCATGGCACCGAGCCGAAGAGCTGAAAAGCTCAAGTGCTTCTGGATCGAAAAAAAAAAAAAAGGAAGAGTGTACCAACGTTAAATTTTGGCGAAGTGACTAACAGGAATAGACACCAACAAAATCGTTTATAATATAGGCTGCTATGTAGGCGCCAGTACTAATCGTTTATAATATAGTCTGCTATGTAGGCGCCAGTACTAATCGTTTATAATATAGTCTGCTATGTAGGCGCCAGTACTAATCGTTTATAATATAGTCTGCTATGTAGGCGCCAGTACTAATCGTTTATAATATAGTCTGCTATGTAGGCGCCAGTACTAATCGTTTATAATATAGTCTGCTATGTAGGCGCCAGTACTAATCGTTTATAATATAGTCTGCTATGTAGGCGCCAGTACTAATCGTTTATAATATAGTCTGCTATGTAGGCGCCAGTACTAATCGTTTATAATATAGTCTGCTATGTAGGCGCCAGTACTAATCGTTTATAATATAGTCTGCTATGTAGGCGCCAGTACTAATCGTTTATAATATAGGCTGCTATGTAGGCGCCAGTACTAATCGTTTATAATATAGGCTGCTATGTAGGCGCCAGTACTAATGTAATTACTATAAAAAAATGAAATATCGTACACACTGCTACACACACAAACACACATTCACACACAGAATAAAACCTGTGATCGTAGATGTAATTCACCAACTCTTGAGTTATTCACTCAGCATAAAGGTTTCCTTTTTTCCCCTCGCTATTCCTCCCTGTTTTCAGCCCCTACTCAGCAAAGAAGAGCTTAATTTTACGAGTACAAAAGAAATATCAATAGAGCAACGGGGCAACATTTCATATCCAATGGACGGAGGGGAAGCTCGATGGAGGAAGTGGCTAAGTGCAGTTTCAGGTACTGGGAGGATCGTCTATCGATCCCACAGCTATGAACGTTAGAGCTATCGATAAATGGGAAACTCCAGTTTTTGTCATTTTAAACGGGCATACAGACGAGCTTCACCGCAAATAGCAGTGTGTTTCCGTTAGTAAGAAAATCAACGAGTTCTTTCTCAGAGTCTTGATGTTACTATTTTCCGAACGTTCAATATGTCCTTTAGTTTAGTCACCCCTCAGATGGAAAGAAAGAAAGAAAGAAAGAAAGGCAGAAAGGAAATATCATAAAAATATTTATGAAATCTAAAACAAAATAGAAAAAGCCATAGAGAACTAAAAAATAATCAATATATATGCACTAGAGTCGACCATATTGGTATGCACTAGAGTCGACCATATTGGTATGCACTAGAGTCGACCATATTGGTATGCACTAGAGTCGTCCATATTGGTACGCACTAGAGTCGTCCATATTGGTACGCACTAGAGTCGTCCATATTGGTATGCACTAGAGTCGACCATATTGGTATGCACTAGAGTCGTCCATATTGGTATGCACTAGAGTCGTCCATATTGGTATGCACTAGAGTCGTCCATATTGGTACGCACTAGAGTCGACCATATTGGTACACGTTTTATTTTAGTTTTTGTCTTCTTTTTCTTCTATGTTGTCTTTCATAGAAGGAAAGAGGAGGGAGGTGAGGTTTCTCAGTGAAGTAGATGTTATGTGATGGTCTCTCGGGGAAAAAGGTACAGGTTCGCTCCTAATTGAGTCATCTGGGTTTTATCACTAGAGATCCGTGATCTGAGAGTAGGTGAGATCGAGTTCCTAGTCCTATCGGAGACGAGCGATAAAACGTATGTATTGTATTCAATTTGAGCGCGTAAATGAATCGTTGACAAATCAAAATCGAGAAGAGCAGGCTGGAAAGCCGCTGCATGTACAAAATTCATAAGAAAATATTGAAAATAAAATTCCTACAAAAATATCTTCATTATCTTCAAAATTACATCAGGGACCCTCGCCGGTGCTACGGAATTCGTGCACTGTAGCTGAGATCTACCTGTGTAAGAAAGAGATCGAAGCACACATGGTTACTCATCGTAGTGCAATGATGATGGTTCAATCAATCAATCAATCAATCAATCAATTAATCAATCAATAGGAGGAAGGATCTCTATAGTGAAGTTGTTAAGACGTTTGCCTGTTGTTCTATAGGCTGTGGGTTCGAATCCGATCTGAGTCACATGCGCAAATTTTTATGAGATACATATGATTGCTGTTGGAGTTACGGAGTTCAAGCTTTGGGCAACACTCTCGACATATGACGTGTCATTTCTGTCTAACAGGGAAAGAGCCACAAGGGAAAATCCGCAACAAGGAAGACAATGCTTCGCCTTTCGACCCTTTATGTTAGGAATATTCTAGGTTAAATAATTAAAGAATCCAAAAGCATTGACAGAAGAAGGACGCGTTTTAAGAAATGTATATCTATCCATCCATCCATCCATCCATCCATCCGTACGTCCGTCCGTCCGTCCATCCGTCCATCCGTCCATGCATCCATTCATCCATCCATCCATTCATCCATCCATCCATTCATCCATCTCTTCATCCATCTGTCCACCTATCTGTCCACCTTTCTGTCCACCAATCCACCTATCCACCGACATACCTATCTACCTGTCTACCTATCTACCTATCTACCTATCTACCTGTCTACCTATCTACCTGTCTACCTGTCTACCTGTCTACCTGTCTACCTGTGTACCTGTCTACATATCTACCTGTCTACCTATCTACCTGTCTACCTATCTACCTGTCTACCTGTCTACCTGTCTACCTGTCTACCTGTCTACCTATCTACCTATCTACCTGTCTACCTTTCTACCTGTCTACCTGTCTACCTGTCTACCTGTCTACCTGTCTACCTGTCTACCTATCTACCTGTCTACCTGTCTACCTTTCTACCTGTCTACCTGTCTACCTATCTACCTATCTACCTGTC
Organism: Arion vulgaris; assembly: GCA_020796225.1. Classification (NCBI taxonomy): domain Eukaryota; kingdom Metazoa; phylum Mollusca; class Gastropoda; order Stylommatophora; family Arionidae; genus Arion; species Arion vulgaris. The sequence goes on from CM036755.1 coordinate 6,502,730, forward strand.
TACCTATCTACATGTCTACCTATCTACCTATCTACCTATCTACCTGTCTACCTATCTACCTGTCTACCTGTCTGTTTATTTGTTGAATGTGTATATTTTATTATGTCCGAAGACATTCATATTTCAAATATATTTACTGTTTCCGCAGCTGCCTCTTCCGCCCTCATCCACCTCCCCCACCCCGAGCATGTCAAGCACGTGTTGTGAGAACGGCAGGACACTTATTAACCCTCAGACTGGACAGACAGTGTGTTCCTGCCAGTACTCACCTGGACTGCTCACCTACTCCAGGTAAGTGGTATGTTGCTAGTATTTGCCAGGACTATTCACCTACTCCAGGTAAGTGGTATGTTGCTAGTATTTGCCAGGACTATTCACCTACTCCAGGTAAGTGGTATGTTGCTAGTATTTGCCAGGACTATTCACCTACTCCAGGTAAGTATTATGTTGCCAGTAAAATCTTGCTAGTAAAAATAAAAAGTAAAGGAACCCTTTCATACCTCGTAGTCAATACAGTGTTAGGCCTGTATTTTCATTGACCGTCGGCACACGATGGGTGATGTGGTCAGCATCACGCCGGCCGCCTTTACTTTCCCAGAGCATGTCTGGTACCCAGTTGAGGCTGGGTCGACCTGAGAGCCGTCGAGGTCGGGAAAAATTCCACGCGCATTGCGGAGCTGAACCCAGACCACCAGCCTTGCGAAGCGAGTTCACTAACGACTACGCTACAGCGGCTCTCAAATCTTGCTAGTAGCCCACACAATTATTTACCTCTCCCAGGTAAGCCATATCGTGCTAGTAGCCCACATAATCAGTTACCTTCCCCCGGTAAATCCCATTGTGATAATAGATTCCATCATCATGTACCTGTCCCAGGTAAGTCACATCTTGAAAGTATCACTTAACTTTTATATTTCTACAAGAGCATGGAGGTATACTAGGCAATAAGCGTTCATAACACCTGGCTGATACAGTAGTGATCGAGGAAGGACAATCAACGGATATCGCATATATCACAAATGTCATAAGAGAAACAGGTCGCAAAGATGACTAAAGGCATTTAGAAATTTACATTTTCATCCAGAGAGAAGAAGACGGAAACTGCCAGACACAAACACTTTGAAAGAGGTACATTTGATTAATCATAAAATGCAAACATGTCACCATGAACACAAAAAGAGCATTGTTCAATACAATCTTTGTCCCCACATTATCTACCAATGCCAAACCTGGACGCTGACATCAAATGATAGAAGAAAACTAGTCACGACAGAGATGAAGTGTCTACGCAGAATACTGGGAGTAACAAGAAGAGACTGGTTGAGAAATGAATACATCAGGAAAAAGTGGATACAACATCAGTACTGAACTTCATCAAGAAACAACATATTAAATGGTTCGGCCACTTAAGCAGATTATCAACAGACAGTGTGCCTCAAAGAAATGTTGCTCCGATACAATGGATACAACGCAAAAGGCTGACCACGTACGTATAAGATGGACCTCGTAGATAACAGAGGTGACGAAAGACAATATTTATGAAGCGCACACAAGGGCTCGTTCTAGAAATATCTTCTTATCCTGATGCTGTAAGGCAAAACAGGATTGGAGAAAAGGCAAAAAGAAAGTAATGAAAGAACAATCGGGTTACTCTGGAAATGTCAGAAGGAGGTAACAATGAAACACCTATGGAAGTCTCCGGAGTGATACGATGATGATTCTCATTAACCACTAAGATTCATCTGAGGAAAAATTGCAAGAATTACATAGTTCTATACTTGACATGGACAACTTTATGTTACAACAGATGCAGTTAACACCGCTGTTGTCACACAAAGAGATACAGCTAACAACTAAAGCAAATCTCATAAGAATGATTTTCTGGCCAACACTATGTTACAACAGAGGCAATTAACTCCACTCATCATCATCAAGTAGCTTGTCCTGAGCAGAAATTTATCACTCCAACAGTTCTTCAGAATTTCACTCTCTCATAGGCCAGATGTCCTGCCTCTGCAGCCGTCATTTTCAAACCATCAGAAATATCATGAATCCATCTTGTCCGTGGACTTCCTCTTCTTCTCTTTGCCGGTATGAATCCTTCCATGATGTAACACCACTGTTGTCACATAAAGAGATACCGCTAACAACTAAAGCAAATCTGATAAGAACGATTTTCTGGCCAACACTATGTTACCAGTGTCAAACATGGACAATAACAGAAGCTAATGAGAGGAAAATCATAACAACAGAGATGAGGTGTCTTAGAAGAACTGCAGGTGTAACAATAAGAGACAAAATTAGAAATGAAGAAATCAGAAGAAGACTGGATGTGAAACCAGTCATGCATTTCATAAAATAACAACAGAATAAATGGTTTGAACACCTGACAAGAATGTCCTGGTATCGCCTACCACAGAGAGCACACACAAAAAGTAAACGAGCGCAGTGTAAGAGGTAGACCACGCAAAAGATGGAGAGACGACATCAAGAACAGCCTTAAGAACATGATTAACAGCTTACAAAGTGTATTAGAACAAGCACACACAAGATCACTACATTTCCCCAATACTTAAATAAGAAGTAAATGGTTGAAGAAAGAAGAAGAAGAAGAAGAGGCAGTACTCTATGTTTTTAATATTTCAACAAAACTCTATTTGTGAGCGTCTGTAGCTCAAGCGATAGTGAGCTCGATCACAAACCCAAGCGTACCTGGTTCAAACCCACGGTGGGCACGTTTGGAAGCAAATTCGTTTCCTGGGAATTTTACAAAATGGTAAAAATAGACCTCACTGTTCAGAAAACAATGGCATATTACTGAACGTATAAGTGGTGCCTAGAAAAATCAACCACTTATTTACTGTGGTTGATGGCTACGTCATTCAGGATATGCCACGATTTACATATATTTCAAATTTGTATTATTTATGATGGGACGGATTAGTGTAGTGTATAAGCGTTTGCATGTTGACTTGGATGATGGGAGGGATTAGTGTAGTGTATAAGCGTTTGCATGTTCACTCGGACACAAGAAGGTTTTGGGTTCAATCCAACACTCGAAGTTCCATGCATGAGAAAATAAATTGGCCCTCCTACCTCCTGCACACTAAGCTCATATAAATGTGAAGTGAAGTGACTTCATACAGTAAGGTACAGGAAATGTTATTCTTCTTCTTCTGCGTTCGCCTGCTGTGAATTTAGACATAGCCATGGCAAATAGGATGGACTGATTTTTGCGTAACAGTTTGCTTGCCGTTTTATTGTTGTTCCTCGCCATGCAGGCGAACTTTTCCCGACTTAAGAGGTCGGAAATTGTATTTATATATCAGTTATACGTTTTATGAGGACCAGTGGCGGCTCGTGCTAAGTTTTGTTGGTGGGGCCAGACATGTGTTTTTCTGAAAAATCATGGTATTGGGTTAGGTTATATTTTAAATTATACACGTTACACATTATTTTTGATGGGGCTCGGCCCCACTAGCCCTTAATGACGAGCCGCCACTGATGAGGACTATAGCCCGCCTGCCCAACGTGTTCGTAGCGCGTTAAACTGCGGGTGACTAGCCCGCTGTGAGTGCGGGTTCAATTCCACGGGCTGGCAGAAAAGCCACAGGTTCCCAGATTCACGGTGTTCGTGGTATCGAACCGAAGGGTTACGATGTCCATGGCACCGAGCCGAAGAACTGAAAGCTCAAGTGCTTCTGGATCGGAAAATATTTTTTAAAAAGAGGACTATCATCTTATCACTCCAGACATGTCCATAGATGCTCCGATCTCCGCTTCAACAAATCCCGCAGCGTCCAGCGGTCCAACACGCCAGTTTAATCAATTTTATTTACATATTTGATGTGTCGTTTTTATCGGGCTGCATCAGTATTGACACCTATCTCTCACAATCTGGTCCACGAATGGGATTCTCTGTAGCTCTCTCTTTCTCTCTCTCTCTCTTCTCTGCCTTTTAATTCAGATTGGGCCATAGGCCCTCAACCAACTCATGCCAAGTCTTCCTATCTCTAGCTATCTCCTGCAGCTTCCTCCAGTTCTTCTTTATATTGTTAATCTCTGCCTCCAAATCTCATCTCCATATATTTCTAGAATTTCTTCTTTCGTTGTCCCTGTGTATTCCAGAAAAGACCCTTCTTGTTATATTCCTCTCTAGTTTTCTCAAAGTGTGTCCTATCCAGCGCCAACATCTTTTTTTTAACCTCTTGGTTCACAGGAATCTGTTATGTTCTTTATAAGTTCATCATTTGTGACCCATCATACCATCTCTGTCAGGAATCTGATGTCTTCTAAGTCATCATTGTGACCCTATCATACCATCTTGTTACAGGAATCTGTTATGTTCTTCTTCATAAGTTCATCATTTGTACCTATCATACCATCTCTGTTACAGAATCTGTTATGTTCTTAAAAATTCATCATTTGTGACCTATCATACCATCTCTGTTACAGAATCTGTTATGTCTTCAATAAGTTCATATTTGGACCTATCATACCATCTTCAACCTGAACCTCCGTTGAAAAACAACTCATCAATGCTGAGATATATATCATCATCATCATCATCATCATAACCATCATCATCATCATCATCATCATCATCATTAACATCATCATCAAGTAGCTTGTCCCTGCCAGAACTTGGCTCCCATGAAAGCATTCCTGAAAAATTCTCTATTCTGTGCAAGTTGACCGGCGCCAGCAGCAGTCATTCTCAGATCGCCAATGAAATTCCGCACCCATAGTCTTCTAAGTCTTCCTCTCATTCTTCCAGGCTTCATTCCTTGCAAAATTAATTTCTCTAGGCACTCATGTCATTTGATGTGTCCGAAATATTTAATTTTCCTTGATTTTATGCTCTTTAATAGCCAACTCTCTTTAATATCAAGCTGTTGCAGAACAGAAGCATTTGTTCTTTTCTATCCATGATATTCTAAATACTCTTCTGTAGCATTTGCATTCAAAGGCAGTAATGATCTTTTCCGCCGCTTTGTCAATGTTCCATGTCTCACAACCATATGTTGCCAAGGAAAAACGCATAATATACTCGATAGTATATATATTTATCCACATTTATTTCACGATCCAGAAGCACTTGAGCTTCAGCCCTTCGGCTCGGTGCTATGGACATTGTAACCCTTCGGTTCGGTTCCACTGGTAAATCTGCAGAACCTGTGACTTTTCTGATAGCCCGTGGAATTGAACTCGCACTCACAGGGGGGCTTGTCACCCGTCGTCCAATGCGCAATGAACACACTGGGCAGGTGGGCTTTATATATATATATATCACTTACGGCTATCAATTGAATACCACTGATACAGACGACCGAGTGGTTACCGGGCCCCAAATTTGGAGTGTAAAGAATGGAACCACTGTTACCTGCCACGCATGTCGTAAGAGGCGACTAAGGAGATTTGGCTGAAATCGGATGCGTGTGTCCTAAACATGTAGAAGTCTATGCGTTTAGGGCCTACCAAACCAATGTGCAACGTATACACGTTCTTGGCAAAGATCAAACATATCACAAAGAGTGATTAAAATTGGTCGTAAAGAACGAACGCAAAGAAGAAGTTTGATACAGAATGGATTCATTTGTGATTTAATAAATTTCTATTTCAGGATGGGTTTACCAGATCCTGTCTATTCCGCCGCAGGGTATACAACAACACAAGGTTATATGTCTTTGGGAGCTGACCCTTCAGCATTTTACTCACCATTGGTAAGTCTATTGTCTTTACATAGGTGGATGATAGAGTTGGTTGTCCACTCTTGACGTTAAGTGTAGGGCAGGTGCTTAAATTGGAGTTCCAGAGCCAGATGAATCGTCCTTGTGTTATTTCCTTGTTTATGTAGTGTGGTCTTGACATTGTATATCCATCTTTTTCTTGGTCTTCCTTTGGCTCTAGTACCTGATATCTGTTTTGTTGTGTGATGTTATTGGTGGTTGGTTGTATTCCATTCTCACTTCATTGATAAGGACACGTATACACTCCATTGATAAAACTTAGTTGCATATCCATTACAGAACTTTGCCAATCAACTCCAGTTTTTAACGCTGTTTGTGATTTTTCTAGGCATTATTACGTTCAGTAGTTTGCCATTGCTTTCTGAACGGGTGGTACCATCGTCCTTTGTAAAAATCCACGCGAAACAATTTGCAACCAAACTGTCCGCAGCGTGATTCGAACTCACAACGTCGGGGTTAATAGACCGAGTCACTAACCCCTAACCACAGATGCCACCCCATTGATAAAGGAACCCTTTCATACCTCGTGGTATATAGGTCAATACAGTGTTAGGCCTGTATTTTCATTGACCGTCGGCACACGATGGGTGATGTGGTCAGCATCACGCCGGCAGCCTTTACTTTCCCAGAGCATGTCTGGTGCCCAGTTGAGGCTGGGTCGACCTGAGAGCCGTCGCGGTCGGAAAAATTCCACGCAGACTGCGGGAGCTGAACCCAGACCACCAGCCTTGCGAAGCGAGTTCACTAACAACTACGCTACAGCGGCCTCACCCCATTGATAAGGACATGTATATATAGGGGGTCTCTATGGTTAAGTAGTTAAGCTGTTGTTATGGGTCCCGTAGGTCGTGGGTTCAAATACAGACCGCGTCGTTCTGTTCACGAGTGCATTTTATTGCAATATATCCCTTGGGTTGTTACCAGAGCTACAGAGATCGTGCTTTGTGCAATAATCACGGTAGATGGAGTGTCATTTCTGCTGAGAGGGACCGAGCAATATGGGGTAAAACCCGGTGCAATGAAGTCAATCCTTCGGCTGTGGATTCTTATTTGGTTACTAAACTGACTTTATAGCACTGAGGGCAGACCTTCATAGAGGCTCAGTCTCCCTCAGCAGAGGTGAAAGTGCATGCTTACTGATGGTTCATGTGACTGAAGGATTAAACACACTTCCCTCTCTGAACCTAAGACATCCAGTTTTACGTGAGCAACTTGTAATTCCAAATTCCTTAAATTGCTGGAAAGATGCAACTTATTGTATTATTCTCATTATCCGACACTTCACTTCACATTTCAACTCCCAACGGAGCACAGGTCTTCAACAAACTTCTTCCAGCTCTTCCGCTTTCTTGCCATTCCTTCCAATTCTTTCCATGTTTTACCTATCCTTTTAATATCAGCCTCCAGCTCTCTTCTCCAGGTCTGTCTAGGCCTTCCCTACTCCTTGTTCCCTGCGGTTCCAAAACAGTGCTAGTCTTGCAATGCTTCTGGTCAGTCTTCTCAATGTATGCCCTATCCATCGCCAGCATCTCTTCCTGAGCTCTTTCTTCACTGGTATCTGCTTCGTTCTTTCTCTGAGTTCCTCGTTCGTAATCTTATCATACCATCTCAGTCCCTCTATTCTACGTAAACATCCATTTATGAAGGTCTGTAGTTTTCTGGTGGTTTCTTTTGTAGTCTTCCATACATCCTCAACTCCCTGACAATTTATGTTTTCGTTACAAGCTTGTCCGCTCTCTCATTACCGCAAACACGCACATGCTCAGGGCAGTATATCCACGTAATCCTCTGGAGGCTGGATACCTCTATGGACGAAATCCACTCATAGTCCAACCTACCTATCTTGATCTTCAGAAGTAATGTTTATCGATATAAGGGAAGACTGCAGTAAAACTATGTAGCAATAGCGAAACACTTTTTTTCCGATCCAGAAGCACTTGAGCTTTCAGCTCTTCGGCTCGTAGCCATGGACATCGTAACTCTTCGGCTCGGTGCCACGAACACCGTAAATCTGGAGAACCTGTGGCGTTTCTGCCAGTTCGCGGAATTGAACCCGCACTCAAAGAGGACTTATCACCCGTTGTCCGACGAGCAACGAACACTTTGGGCAAGCGGGCGGCGAAACACGTAAAAACAAAGTACTGCAGTTTACATAACACAAAAAATAACAATACACAACAACGTTTCGGCCAAAGGCCTTTATCAAGCAAAGGATACAAGAGAGGTGAAGAATTGTACTTCTTGTACTGTACATACATAACAAGAAGACTTCAGATAAAATATGACGGATAAGGAGATGAATACGATAGATAGATAAGATATGACTGATAAGGAGATTTATAAGGAGATGGATACGATAGATAGATAAGATATGATGGATAAGGAGACGGATAAGGAGATGGATACAATAGATAGATAGATAAGATATGATGGATAAGGAGATGGATAAAGAGATGGATAAGGAGATGGATACGATAGATAGATAAGATATGATGGATAAGGAGATGGATAAGGAGATGGATACGATAGATAGATAAGATATGATGGATAAGGAGATGGATAAGGAGATGGATAAAGAGATGGATAAAGAGATGGATAAAGAGATGGATAAAGAGATGGATAAGGAGAAGGATAAGGAGATGGATAAGGAGATATATAAGGAGATGGATAAGGAGATGGATAAGGAGATGGATAAGGAGATGGATAAGAAGATGGATAAGAAGATGGATAAGAAGATGGATAAGAAGATGAATAAGAAGATGGATACGATATATAGATAGATAGGATTCTACATGTTGTGTGCTGTGTGAGAAGTGAAAATCTTCACATCTCTTGTATCTGCTTGATAAAGACCTTTTGGTCGAAACGTTGCTGTGTGTTGTGTTTGTTTTTGTATTTTGTAAAATTACAGTAAATTGTTTTTATGTGTTTCGCTGAAGCAATAATTAAATGTCATACAACAATGGCTCCGGTAAACGAGTCCCAGAGATCCAGTAGAGACGTGGTGTCTTTAGGGTGTCATTTCAGAGACACTTTAAGGTGTCTTTAAAGCATTTTTCTGTCCACCAGCAGAACTTCTGCCCATTTCAAGCTCGCCATACATCTTCTTCTTCTTCATCAAACGCTCCATATCAACCACTTGTCAACTATGATTTGTATGTGATCTGAGCCTGTGACCTGTGCGTTGTGCCAGTTATGCGCCTATGAGTAGGACATCACATCCAATTTATGTGCTGCTTTTTATTTACTAGGGTAGCATCCCTAGGGTGTACACAGCGCCAACTATAATCGTATGGGCCTTCGGACTCAGGTCAGAATTATGGGAAATCAGACCACAACTACACCACGTGACCTCGCATTCCAGTATTGTTGTATATAGATGAATTCATTTTAAAATCAACACAAAATGCTAAATCGAAGTTATATTATGCAATAAGTTAAGTTTAACAATAAGGAATATCAATATTATGAATATTTTTCACCAATAAATAACCATAGACTTGCAGAATTGAGTACAATTGCAAAAAAGCTTGCAGTGTTCTATCAAACATGTATAAATTCCAACCCCCTTCTCTGATCTAGGTCAATAACTCCCCAGTCAGTTGTCTGGCCTAGTTATCTAGAGCCGGTTGTGGTCTACATCAGTCACCTCTTACGACATACATTGTAGGTCGCAGTGGTACTATTCTTTCTTCCTTTGTGGATCCCGGCACCCCACATGCGGCCATTCATCAACTTTTTGTGATGTGTTTAGATAGGAAACATAAGCAGATAAAATTGATAAGAAATGATGGATAAGGACAATAAGATGGATAAGATGAATGAGATTGAGAAGATAAGATAAGGTAGGATTGAATAATTTAAAGATAACATAATCTAGATCAGCGTTTCACAATCTTTTTCAGCCCTCCCCTTACTTTGCACAACATAAACTTTGTAACACGCCCCCTCTACATTATAACAGTTTGCCAACGTAATCCCACATATATACATGTTCTATTTTCTCTTTGAATAGAAAATTGATATCTATTTCTGTCATACATGGTCAATTTTCAAATGATTATATGCATGAATTAGAAAATTGATGAACAAACGAATCGTGTAAGACGGGCGAAAGATGAATTAAAATGCAGAATTAAAATTTTTAATGATTATTCAATCGCAAAATCACGAAAATAGTTTATTCAAAATATTTATTATTAATTTCTTCTTTAAGGAACCACCGGCCCCTAATCGCCTAAACACCCCCTCCCCCAATTCGTCTGAACCCACTATCGCCCCTCTAGAACGCTTCAGCGTCCACTGGGGTTGTACCACCCCCTTTGAGAAACGCTGATCTAGATGAAGATAACTCCCATGTGGTGCCGGGGCCAGCAAGGGAGCAAAGAATAGTACCACTGCGACCTACAAGGCATGTCGTAAGAGGCGAATGATGTAGGACCTAGAGAAACTGCCCTAGTAAATAAGAAGCGTTGCAGAAATCGGATGTGCTGGCCTACTATGTGCTAAGCGCATAACTGGCATAACATACAATCGCTCTTAGGCTCAGATCACTTATAAATCACACGATGAAGAACTAACTAATATTTCGGTAAAGAAAAGGAAAGAATCAGTGTCGCTGTGGCGTATACGTTTGTCGCTCGGCTCTTGTTTCAAAGCTACTTGGTTTGCATCCTCGTGGAGACATCGAGATATATTTCCAGAGAGATCCCAGAACCCAATGTAGGTGCGATCTTCTTCCAAGTCGAGCGGTTTAACAACTGGTTGATGTGGAGCGCTCAAAGAAGAAGAAAGATAAAGGTAAGAAGATTAGTGACGGCTTTCTACCTCATGACCAATTCCTTCTCACACCTGGACACACCTGGACACACCTGAACACACCTGTTGTTACCAAGAAACTAAAAAAATGACAACTTCCTCGTGAAATCGTTAAGAAGTAATTGATCATTGTCCATCTACTGACCCTCGGCTGTCTAGTGGCCAGGTTCAGAGACCTGGTTCAGCCTGGTTGACCTATGACGGTCAGCGGTGACAGAACGGGCTGAGTAGTAATTTATTTTCCTGTACATCTTGTCTTGACAAGTTCAGAAAGAACAAAAAGAAAGCGTTAGAAACTTGAGGTTGTCTTTGACAGAAGGAACATGTTTCCTTCCTGGTCCCTGTCTCTGAGTGACTGTCTGTGTGTGTGTCTGTCTCTGAGTGTGTTTGTGTCTGTGTATGTGTCTGTCACTCGTGCACTGCCGGGGCGCGCAAGAGGAGCAAAAAATAGTAACACTGCGACCTACAAGGCATGTCGTAAGAGGCGACTGAAATAGGTGCCTAGGGAAGCTAGCGTTGCAGAAATCGGATGTGCTGGCCTACTTTTAGGCGCAAAACTGTCGTAATGCACTATCACTTTTAGGCTCAGATCATATACAAATCACGAAGAGTGGTTTAACAAGTCGTTGATAGGAAGCGCTCGAAGAAGAAGAACTGTGTGTGTGTGTGTGTGGTTCCACGGAGTAATAAACGTGAACGCTGACATCAAAAGATAGAAGAAAACTAGTCACGACAGAGATGAAGTGTCTACACAGAATGCTGGGAGTAACAAGAAGAGACCGGCATAGAAATGAAGACATCAGGAAAAAAGTGGGTAAAACATCAGTACTGAACTTCATCAAGAAACAACAAATTAAATAGTTCAGTCATATAAGCAGATTACCAACAGACAGTGCGCCTCAAAGAGCAATGTTACTCCGATACAGTGGATACAAAGCAACCCCCTGCCCCAAAATAGTACCCCAAAAGGTGGACCTCAGAGATAACAGAAACGACGAACAGACACTGTTTATTAAGCGCTCACAAAAGCCCGTATTAGAAATCTCTTCTTATATGGTCGCTGTGAGGCAAAACAGGATGAGAGAAAAGAAAGAACAATTCTGCCGAAATTTGTTAGTCAACGTAACCGTTTTTCAAATACTTACTTGCTTTATGATTGGTGATGATGCTCCTCCATCACGGGTGATGATGCTCGTCCATCACGGGTGATGATACTCCTCCATCACGGGTAATGATGCTCCTCCATCACGGGTTATGATGTTCCTCCATCACGGGTGATGATGCTCGTTCATCACGGTAGATGATGACCACAGTTTTCATCCAAGGAAAAGTAGTTTCGTTATGTTTGTCTGTCCGTGCGTAGATGACTAGTCAGCCCGATGCAGGCTTGAAATATTCTTGTACAATGTTGTCAAGGAATATTTGCACTTTGGGAGTTTTACTGTCTTTCTATTTTGACGTTTTGATTGGTAGTACCATCATCCTTGCACTTCGGTGTGTAACCATATGTGATCCGATATCTTTCTTACACTTGAAGATCTTAACAACAATGCACGAACATCATCAGCACTGGCAAGGGTCCTGATGTTATTTAGAAAATGGTAAACATATTTTGTAGGAATTTTATTTTAACATGTTCTATTCAATTTGGTCCGGGCTGCGGATTTCAAGCTTGTCTTTCTGGATTTTGAACTGTCAAATGTTCTTTTACGTGCTAAAATTGAACACGGGACCTATGTTTTATCGTTGTCTCCGATAGGACTAGGAACACGATCTCATCTACATTGAGTTCAGAGATCTCTGAAAAAATATCTCGATGGCTCCTCGAGGGAGCTAACCAAGTACCTTTGTAACGAGAGGCAAGCACGTAACATATACGCAACAGAGACACTGTTTCTTTCCTTTTCTTTACCGAACTATTAGTTAGTTCTTCTTCTTCTTCTTCGTTTAACTTTCCTTGAAGCATAAGACATCAACAAATATTTCCTATAACGAGATCTGTCTTGAGCAAGCAAGCTTAGTTCATTCCAGTTCTTTCCTAACTCTTCTCTTTCTGTTGTCTACATTTCGTCTGCATGTCTCGTTATGTCGCCCTTTACCTGTCTTCCTTCCCTGATTCCATTTCAAGCCCGTCTGCCCAGCGTGTTCGTAGCGCGTTGGACTACGGGTGACTATCCCTCTGTGTGTGCGGGTTCAATTCCGCGGGATGGCAGAAAAAGCCACAGATTCCCCAGATTTACGGTGTTCGTGGCACCGAACCGAAGGGTTACGATGTCCATGGCACCGAGCCGAAGAGCTGAAAAAGCTCAAGTGCTTCTGGATCGGAAAACAATTCCATTTCAAAGACACATATGGGTGTCTTCTCTTCTGCATTCCTTATGTCCCAACAACTTCCATCTTCTTATTTCGATTTCCTAGTTGATATTGTTGATGCCTGTGCACTTGTTGTCCATGTTTCTGATCCATACAGTAATACTGAGCTCACATTTGATTTGTATATATTGAGTTTAGTCTGTGTCTTGTAAGCCGATGATCTCCATATGTTGTCTAAGGATCTCTGAATGTTGCAGCTGCTATTCCAATTCTTTTCCTGCATATCCATCTATGGAGAGCCGCTGTAGCGTAGTTGTTAGTCAACTCGCTTCGCAAGGCTGGTGGTCTGGGTTCAGCTCCCGCAATGCGCGTGGAATTTTTCCCTACCGCGACGGCTCTCAGGTCGACCCAGCCTCAACTGGGTACCAGACATGCTCTGGGAAAGTAAAGGCGGCCGGCGTGATGCTGACCACATCACCCATCGTGTGCCGACGGTCAATGAAAAATACAGGCCTAACACTGTATTGACCTATATACCACGAAGTATGAAAGGGTTCCATTACTTTTTTTTTAATATCCATCTATGATAAAAAAAGAACACCAGATTAAATGTGTATGTATCCACATCTAAAGAGCATATATGTGTGTATATGTCTGCATGTAATGTGCGTGCGTATGTATGCGCACGAATATCGAAATAGGGGAAGACTGCAGTAAAACTTGGTAAATAGTGAAACACGTACAAACAAAGTACTATAGTTTTACAAAATACATAAACAGTGACGATAAACAGCAACGTTTCGACCAACAAGGCCTTTATCAAGCAAACGAACAAACAGGAGTGACAAATTAAAATGAAACACAAATGGACGACCAAATACCAACGTATCTAAGGAAAATCTGGAATAAAAACGAATAACGAAATAAATGTAACACAAAAACACACATAAAAACTAGAAATAGAAAAGAAACAATGAAACATCTAGTAAATATATAACTTGAATACATGCAACATATACCCATATAGATTATAAAGCATGGGAAGAGAAAGTACTAAGAAGCATGAGAATGTAATACATGCAACATATACCCATAGAGATTACAAAGCATGGGAAGAGAAAGTACTAAGAAGCATAAGAATGTAATACGTTGAGCCCGCGTGGTCGCAAGGTACCATACAAAGAAATCAACCGATTCTCCAGAGCAAATCGACTACGATCATCAGAGGAACATGATCGGATGGCTGTGACCTGGACATCGCAAGCTCCTGAATGGCCAGTATCATTGAAATGGGTAGCTACAGGGGTCACAGAGCATTGGCGTATATCGCGCAAGTGTTGGGCGAATCGGTCACTGAGTCTCCTGCCGGTTTCCCCAATATAGGCCTTGTTGCACCGCTTGCAGATAATGGCATAGATAATATTACGGGACTCGCACGTGAAACTGTCTTCAACAACGAACGTGGCTTTTGGAAAAGACACCGTGCGGGTCTGTATTACATAAGCACAAGTGTTACAGCGCCGACGGCCACCCTGGATGGTGCCAAAATGACTCTGGATGTTAGGCTTGAGGCGACTGTGAACTAACATATCCTTAAGGCTTCTGTCCCGTCTGTACGCCACCAAAGGATAGTGTTGGAAGATTGAACGTGTCTCAGGATCAGACTGAAGAATGGAGAGATGACGGAATAAGACTTTCTTCACAAGGGAACTATGAGGGTGGAAAGTTAAGACAAGTTTCACCCTGTCAGAATTGGAAGTTCTATGCTGGTTAGAGAGAGCCTCCTGGCGAGAAATTTGCTGAACGCGCCGCATAGCAGAAGCAAGCACCTTATCCGGGTATAAGCGCTTACGAAAGAAATCCAGCATCTCGTGAGCTCTATCAGGGAAAACGTCGTCCTCGCTACAGAGGCGACGAAGGCGCAGAGTTGAGAGAATGGTAAAGAATCACGACAAGCCTGGGAATGGGAAGAGGTATAAAGAAGAAAACTATGTGCATCAGTAGGCTTGTAGTATACTGATGTAGTGATGGTGGATAGGCTGATAGTGATAGTGATGTCAAGAAAGTTGACACAAGAGGTAGAGATGTGAGATGTAAACCGAATAGCCGGATTGAAGACATTAATGAAATTAATGAAGCGTGACAAATCGGTTGATTTCTTTGTATCGTACCTTGCGACCACGCGGCTCAACGTATTACATTCTTATGCTTCTTAGTACTTTCTCTTCCCATGCTTTGTAATCTCTATGGGTATATGTTGCATGTATTACATTCTTATGCTTCTTAGTACTTTCTCTTCCCATGCTTTATAATCTATATGGGTATATGTTGCATGTATTCAATTTATATATTTACTAGATGTTTCATTGTTTCTTTTCTATTTCTAGTTTTTATGTGTGTTTTTGTGTTACATTTATTTCGTTATTCGTTTTTATTCCAGATTTTCCTTAGATACGTTGGTATTTGGTCGTCCATTTGTGTTTCATTTTAATTTGTCACTCCTGTTTGTTCGTTTGCTTGATAAAGGCCTTGTTGGTCGAAACGTTGCTGTTTATCGTCACTGTTTATGTATTTTGTAAAACTATAGTACTTTGTTTGTACGTGTTTCACTATGTATGCGCACGTAATATGTGCTTGTGCATCTGTGTGGTGTGATAACCTCGTTGTCCTTTTCACCCAATACACTGGCTCGTGCTATTTTTGTTAATGATGCAAAACCAGTACACGGGATATGTTAGTACACGTTGCAGAACAACTCCCTCTAGAGCAGTGGTTCTAAGCCTGTGGGTCGCGACCCCTTTGAGTGTACAACGACCATTTCAAAGTGTTGCCTAAGATCATCAAAAAACACATATTGATCATAATTAGAAATAAATATT
Source organism: Arion vulgaris (assembly GCA_020796225.1). Taxonomy (NCBI): domain Eukaryota; kingdom Metazoa; phylum Mollusca; class Gastropoda; order Stylommatophora; family Arionidae; genus Arion; species Arion vulgaris. Next base: position 6,518,490 of record CM036755.1, read on the forward strand.
TCACAATTTATAATTACATATTGTTTTTGTGATTAATCACTATGCTTGAATTATGTTCAATTTGTAACAATGAAAATACATCCGACATATCAGATATTTACATTACGATTCATAACATTAGCAAAATTACAGTTATGAAGTAGCAATGAAAATAATTTTATGGTTGGGTCACCACATCATGAGGAACTGTATTAAAGGGTCACGGCATTAATAAGGTTGAGAACCACGCTCTAGAGCAATGGTTCTCAAACTTGTTAAGTCGAGGCACACTTGAAATCCTACACAAAAATCGTAGGCACACTATACACAAAAACTTAATAAATAAGATGCAAAAAGCAAAGAAATAATTGAAAAATGCTCATCATCATCATCAAATAGCTTGTCTTGAGCACAACTGTGCCACCCCAACAGTCCTCCGGAATTTCTCTCTCTCTCATATGCCAGATGTCCTGCCTCTGCAGCTGTAATGTTCAAACCATCAGTTACCTCCTGAATCCATCTTCTCCGTGGTCTTCCTCTTCTTCTCTTTGTCCGTATGGCTCCTTCCATGATGGTCTTCTCCAGCCTTTCATGTATTTTTATATGTCCAAAATATCTCAATTTTCTCTTTCTTATTTGTATCATCAGCCAGTTTTATTTGATTTTGAGTTCTTTCTGGATAGATCTATTTGTTCTCTTCTCTGTGCAAGATATACGGAGAACTCTTCTGTAACACCTATTTTCAAAGGCACATATTTGTTTTTCCACTTTTTTTATTAAATGTCCATGCTTCACACCCATACGTTTCCACTGAAAAATACTACTATATTTATCATTTAATTTCTGCATATGAGAAGCATGGGCCTAGTGTACCTTGGCGATTTTGTTTTTCCCTGTTGCCTGCTGTCACCTCGTTGCCGACCCCTGATCTCTGATTTCCTTTGAGAATCCCTGCTCTAGATGTAAATATAATTACGAAGCTAAAGAGTGATATGTGTAATACTTGTATGAGAAAACATGGTATTTCTGCACAAATATTTAATGGGACATATTAAGACAGCACACGCACACATATCATCTTCTACCAACGGCACTAGATAGTCTAAGAAACTTCATGCGTGTTAGTTATATCCTGGTTGAGACACGTCATCCTAAACGGATTTGTTATCAATAAGAGTGCTTACATTTCCAGACTGTGTTTAGTTTAGCGTATTGATGTGTGTGAGAAGGATTCAAGGACGCTTTGATTGTGGATATGTGAACAATTCTACAGAATCTTCAATAGTGCTGTTTTGAATAATATGTACATTACTGCGTGAATTACTGTCCACACTACACTGTACACAAATACGTACATTGCGTATATCACAGTTTATAGTAATGTTTGCACTACTGTATAAAAAATATGCTTAAGACAGTGTCTGAATTGCTGCTGGTACTATTGTTACTTTTAGCAGTTGTATGTATACAAGAACTACCGTCTGAGAAACTGAAGATCTTGTGTGAAGTAGTATTTGTAGCATTTGTTGTACTATTGTGTGTAACAGTGTGTGTACTAGGGTTTGTACTATTGTCTGTATGTGTACTAGTGTGGGTACTATGGTGGATACTATGGTGGGTACCATGGTGGGTACTATGGTGGGCGCTATTGGTGTCGACATTGCTGTGTTTAAGACTGTGTATTTTACTGAGTACATTTCTGGGTACATTTCTGGGTGCACTCCTGTTTATATTATCATGTACACAATTGTGTACATTGCTGTTTGAATCACAGTGCAAACGACTGTGTACATTTCTGTGCAAATGTATGAGTAAAATTGTGTGTACATTACTGTGTAAGCCACTGTGGGTTATTCAGTGTACACCCATTTGTAAATTTCTGTGTACATCACCGTGGGAACATATGTGTACAAAATCGTGTAAATTTCTGTCTACACGACTGCGTAAATGTGTGTGTACAGAACATTGTGAATGGGTGTGTACACCCGCGTGTGAATTTCTGTGTACAGAACTGTGTGAACGTGTGTGTACCCCACCATGTAAACGTCTTGATAAGCCACTCTGTGTATTACTGTGTACATATCTGCCCAAACCACTGTCTACATTACTGTGTACATTTATAAGTACACGACCGTGTAAATGGCTGTGCAAACCCCTGTGGAACTCACTGCTGACACCACTGATTAAATATCATCTTGAAGAACTGCGTCTATTACAGTGCCAACTATGGTTTGCATTACTGGAAAATGTGCTTGTTGCAGTCATGATCGGCGTTTTTAGTGCATTTCTGTTGAATATACTGGGCGCATTACTGCCTACAGAACTGCGTAAGTTACTGTGTACATTACTCTCTAAATTACTGTGTACATTACTCTCTAAATTACTGTGTACATTACTCTCTAAATTACTGTGTACATTACTCTCTAAATTACTGCGTACATTACTCTCTAAATTACTGCGTACATTACTCTCTAAATTACTGTGTACATTACTCTCTAAATTACTGTGTGCATTCTTCTTCTCTTCTTCACATTTCAACTCCCAACGGAGCACATGACCTCAACAAACTTTTTTCCAGCTCTTCCTCTCTCCTGCCATCCCTTCCAATTCTCTCCATGTTTTATCTATTCTTTTCATATCATCCTCCAGCTCTCTTCTCCGGGTTTGTCTAGGCCTTCCACTACTTCTCTTTACTGTGTTGTGTGCCTTACTGCTTACATTACTGTCTATACTACTGTGTACATTCATCATCAGTGACCTCTTTGTCTCAGGAGACAATAGGTTTTGCGTCACATAGTTTATTGCCAAAGGCGGCACATAGGGCAGAGGTTTTAGATCTCCGTGTGATGCTTTTCGTTGCTAGCAGTTGGAGTTCTTGTATGGTGACCACATAAGGCCTTGTCGATTTAGTCTCTTTTCGTCTGATCTAAGAGTAGTTAATTGTATATCCTTTACAGGACTTTACGAATCAACCCAAGTTTTTTAACACTGTTTGTGATTTTTCTAGGCATTATTACGTTCAGTAGTTTGACATTGCTTTCTGAACGGGTGGTGAATAGTCTTTTCTAAAATCCATCGAAACAATTTGCAACAAATTGTACGAAGCGTGAGTCTAACTCAGAACGTCGGGGTTAATAGATTGAGTTCTATCTCCTGAGCCACATACGCCACACACTGATATAAGAACATGATCTAAATACTTCCACCTTCCTTATAATATTTGATTATGAATTATTGCTGTGTTCCATCTCTCACTGAAATGTGTACTCCAGTGCTATATTGAACCAATACTTATGTATTGCCGCGAATCATGGACAATGACCAAACAATCAATATGATCATTGGAAACCACAGATATGTTGTTTTACAGAAGAATGCTGACAATTCCATGGACAGCGAAGAAAGCAGATGAGGTTTTAAATCAGGCCTGCACACAAAGAAACCTTATCAAAAGAATAAGAATCGGACAATCAAGGTTCTTCGGGCATATAATGCGAAGAGAAGGTTTAGAACATTTGGTGACTACTGTAAAATTCAGGTATGGAGAGATCGTGGAAGACAAAGTTAGAAAACTAGTAATATATTATCTGAGAGTTATGTGCCTATACATGATATTGAAAGAGTTAATTATGTGGGTTTTTATTTACTAAAATCTTCTAATGGATGTAAAATGTGTTCTCCATTTCAGAATTCTTCATACCAATTGAAGGAGGCTGGGGAGACTTGGCGTGGTCTTGGACAACCTCCTGGATGTTACTCATACGATTCATCCAATATGTCTCCGCATCCTTATTCTAACCCGTAAGTTTGTTTCGTCATCTGTTTTATTATTTTGTATATAAGGTTGCATATTCCCATTGGCAACATATAGGTGTGAAGCATAGACATTTAACAATTGAATATAGTAGCATGTCCCTTGCGAAACTTCGCATTCATCACATCCCACCTGAAAAACTCTCTTGCAAGTATTCCAGCTTTTTCTAGCGTCATGTTCAAGGTTCCGTTAATGTCTTGCTGCCACCTTCGTCTTAGTCGTCCCCTGCCTCGTACTCCAGGAACTATGCCTTCCATTACCTTTCTCTCTAAACCACTTTAGCGTTTAACACATTTAACATTTTACAAAGTAGTGGAAAAATATATAAGTGCTTTTGAATATAAGTGTTACAGAAAAGTCCTTCGTATATCTTGGACAGAGAAAAGAACAAATAGATCTATCCAGAAAGAACTCAAAATCAAAGAAAACTGGCTGATGCTACAAATAAGAATGAAAAAATTAAAATACTTTGGAAAATAAAGAAACAGAAATGGCTGGAGAAGGCAATCATGGAAGGGGGCATCCCGGCAAAGAGAAGAAGAGGAAGACCACGGAGAAGATGCATGGAAGATTATAGTTGTGTGCCATGTAAGAAGTGGATTTCTTCTCTTCTATTGTATCCTTTGCTTGATAAAATCCGTTTAGTCGAAACGTTGCTTTGTATTGTTTGCGTATTTTGTAAAACTATAGTACTTTGTTTTTACGTGTTTCGCCATTGCTATATAGTTTTACTGCAATCTTCCCTTATATTGACATTGCTATATAGTTTTACTGCAGTCTTCACTTATATTGACATTGCTATATAGTTTTACTGCAGTCTTCACTTATATTGACATTGCTATATAGTTTTACTGCAGTCTTCAGTCTTCCCTTATATTGATAAAACCTTAAACCTAGTCATTTGTCTATTTTTTTAACTCTGCCTCAAACGTTCTTTTTCATGTGCTAATTTGCCTCCCTTTTTCCTAATGTACATACGGTATTCAATTCTAGTCATGTCTTGTTTAAGGCATTCAAAAGTATACCCAACAAAGAATTGATCAAAGCTCGGTTGTTTCCGGGAGCATAGGAAGCTACCAGTAAATAATAAGCGGATGTGATGTCATACTTATAGGCGCATAACTTTCGCAACGTACAATCGCTCTAAGGCTCAGATCACATACAAATCACAAGTGTGGTTTAACAAGTGGTTGATATAGAGCGATCGAAGAAGAAGAAGAAGATCAACAAGAATTTTTAGTGCTTTATCCTGAAGATGACATATTCCTTACTTTTAGAAGGACCTTGTTGTAATCGTTTCTTCACTTTTCAAAGCTCTGTTTGAAAATGAAGAATGTTCTGTTCGTGATAATTTTGCATCTCGCCAAAAAAAAAGCAGAAATGCAAATTCCTACATAGCAAAAACTAGAGTCAGTAATTCCATATTGCACAATCTATTTTGTCAGAAACGGAAATTCCCATAACACAGCGAATTAGTAAGAAACGGAAATTCCCATTACGTAAATCACGATTTAGTCAGAAACGGAAATTTTCACAATGCCACATTGATGGAAGCAAACGTTGAAATTCATACTGTTACAAATCATCATTATCATCAGGGGCCGTGCCGGCTGGCGATCATGGTTCTCTACAAATCTCTGTCGCTGGTGTTTGCTACCATCTCAGATGTTGACGCTCTTCCGTGCTATGAAGTCATGCTATCCATTATTTTCCCTCTCTGTCTTCCTCTATCTGGACTACCCTCGATTTTACCTAGCGACCGGTTATCACAATGTGTTCTAAGCCTCCCTTCCTCATCACATGTCCGAAAAATGATGACTGCCTCTTTCTTATATTGATGATAAGCTTTTCTACGTCTTGACCTCATTCAAAACCTCATTGAACACTAAAATCGATGTCGAATCGATCAAGCGATTTAGACAGTTTGGAGTTACCCGTTGTTCAAGTCGAACTGGATGCTGAGAGGCAGAGTGAGATGTGTGTTTAATCAGCGAGCCACGGGAACCATCAGTATGCATACTCTTCGATATCTGTTGGGGGAGACTGAGCACCTATGGGTCTGCCCGGAGTGCAATGACGTCAGTTTAGTAACCGATAACCAATAATCAATCAAAACCTCAACATTAATCATTTTAGCAGTTCATGGGATTCTCATCCTTCTTCTGTAAAATCACATCTCTGTGGCTCTCAGAGATTTTTCGATCTGTTTATTGTCCAAGACTCACATCCGTATGTCAGTATTGGTTCTATTAGTCACAGTCATAACTCACATGTGAGAAGAATGGAAACATGTCGCATTCCAAAACAAATGTTGTTCTGTGAACTTTCGGAGGGAAGAGGCACCAGGGCAGACCACTGCTCAGATATAAAGATGTCTGCAAAGCCTCAATGAAAAACTTTTCTATAGGGTTCCAGCACATGGGAAAAACTAGCTGATGACAGAGTTGTATGGAAAGCGATATTGTGCAAGGCGCAGAGTCTTTTGAGAAGAGACTTATGTATGAGCTGAACGACAAGAGAGAAAAGCAAAAACTCAGAAGTTGTCACAGTAAAACACTTGCCAATTGACCGTCTGTGAAGACGAAAAAGGACATATATAACTCGCATAATGATATCAATGACTTGTTGCATAAGATGCTTCTCATTTTCAGGAAGGTTGATTTAGCCTGCCATATTCTGTTCTTTATTTCTGATCTGCATCTGTCAACTGATGTTATCAGCACTGCAATGGATTGAATCACTACAAGCTTCAACAATGTGCAGAATTACACTTATCTTTGCTCCGGACCACATGTGTGTCGTTGGCAATGAAAGAGCAGACAGGTTGGCTGGTTCTGTCACAATTTCAGCGGGCCAGCCAATGGATAGAGCTAACATTCTTAACCAGGGTCGTGCGGTATATTTTCTCAGTATGATGCAAGTCTTCGAAATGCCGCCCTTAACCCTTTCGATGCTACATACTTTCTGAAGGCTTAGCTAAAAATAGCCACTCTTTGTTTCTAGGTCACAAACGTGAATGTATGCCTATAGCAGTGACAGTAACAATGTATAACGTGTTAACACGTCTTTAGCCCACAGAGAAGAGATAATAACAAACATATTAATGCGTCTTTAGAAGTGAATGGGTAAAACGTATATATACGTCCTAAGCAGCTAAAGGGTTAAATGTCGTTTCCAAAAAATAACCTTCAATTGTGACTTTGATTTCCCTGCTTATGTCGCCCTCCCTACGATCCCTCCTGATGCGGCCGCCTCTCTGTATCATACCACGGTACAACCCTGTTCTGAACGCCCTCACAGAATATGGCCGCAAAGAATATTTTCATTTAAACCAATCCACGTCAACTACTAGATTGCAGAAGTTGGGATTGAAGATTGGAGTAGCAAGAAAAGAACAGCACAGCAGGTATATGAGTAGGCCCATCAATCAACATTGAACTGGTACAGTGGGGCATTGGACTCTGTTGGAGACATTGCGAAGGAGATCGGATGCAAAATGTCATCCAGTGGATACCGTCACACTGCAACATTAGGGGAACGAAGCGGCCGACAAGCTAGCCAAAGAGGGCGGGCGACTACCCCAGACTGATCTCGAGATCAGATATGAGGAAGTCAAAACAACCATCGGTTCGCACTATCGAAGCAAGTGGGCAAAAGACCACCCGCAGTACACAGACAGTGACGGTTACTATGGTCTCTCGCGCAGTGAACAAGTTACCATATTTCGCCTCCGTACCGGCCACAACAAGCTCAGAGCCCACATGTTCCATAAATTTAAAATTGGCACAACTAGCCTGTGCCCATGCAATATGGCAGACATGACGGCAGAACACGTCTTGCAAGACTGTCCACGTTTAGCAGGTATACGGAAAGAGTACTGGCCACAACACACAGAGCTTCGCGAAAAGCTGTAAGGAGGAACGGAGTCCCAAAAACAACAGTTAAATTCATGATAGAAGTTGGTCCATCAGGCTAGGCCGGGAACGCAAAGGAAGGAAGGATGCAATGAAGATATTCCAAACTGAAACCAAGAACCATATGACTCACATGACAAGATTTTAACAAGGATATTGTGTTCAACATAAAAGTAGCCCAATTTACAGGCTTTGATTAGTCAACCGGGCTACTTTTATCTTGAACACCCTGATAACAAATATACAAAAACAATATTTCTTCTTCGAACGCTCTATATCACCACTCGTGTGATTTGTATGTGATCTGAGCCTAAGAGTGAGTTTACGTTGTGTCATGTATGCGCCTACAAGTAAGCCAGCACATCCGATTTCTGCAATGCTTTTTATTTACTAGAGAAGCTTCCCTAGGTCCTACATCAGTCGACTCTTACGACATGCCTTGTAGGTTGCAGTGGTACTATTCTTTGCTTCCCTTGCGCGCCCCGGTACCACATGGGAGATACAAATTATGATTGACATGACTTAATGAAACTCTTCAAACAGGTATGGAGGAATGGATATAAACAGTGCTGCACGTAGGAAGAATGCAACTCGTGAGAACACCAACACCCTGAAGGCATGGCTGTATGAACACAGGAAGAACCCGTACCCGACGAAGGGGGAGAAGATTATGCTAGCTATCATTACAAAGATGACACTCACACAGGTAAGGGTTACATAGGTAGATGGATGTACAGGTAAATAGATGGATAGGTATGTGTAAGCGGGAGAAATATATATGTAGATGTTGGTGGGAGAATGTACAGGTAGATAGACACACAGGGAGTAAGTAAATAGACAGGCAAATAGGCATGCAGCGAGAGATAGAGATAAATTGACGGATGGATGGATGGGTGGGTGGGTGGATGGATTGATGAGTTGATGGATGGATGGATGAATATATAGAGATATTGATAAATAGATGGATCGAGTGAGAGAGGAATGGAAGGATGGATGGATGGAAGGATGGATTGCTGAAGGAAGGTATGGATTGATGGATGGATCAATGGATGGAAGAGTGAATGGATGGACTGCTAGATGAATAAATGGAAGAATGAATGGAGGGATGGAACGATGAATGAAGGGATGAATTGATGAAAAGACGGAAGAATGAATTGATGGATTGATGAATGAACGGATGAATAGATGGATGAATAGATAGAAGAATTGATGGATGAATGGATGGATGAATGAATGGCTGGATGAATCGATGGATGGATGGATGAATAGATGGAAGAATGGATGCATGGAGGGATGGGTGGATGGATAAAAGGTTGAATGGATGAAAGGATGAATGAATGAATGGATGGATAGATGGAAGAAAGGATGGATGAATGAATGGATGGATAGATGGAAGAAAGGATGGATGAATGAATGGATGAATGAATGGATGGATAGATGGAAGAAAGGATGGATGAATAAATGGCAGGATGAATGGATGGATAGATGGAAGAAAGGATGGATAAATGAATGGATGGATAGATGGAAGAAAGGATGGATGAATGAATGGATGAATGAATGGATGAATGAATGGATGGATAGATGGAAGAAAGAATGGATAGATAGTTGTACTTATTACCCAACCACTATACCAGCAAATGAACTAAAAAAACAACTTAAAGAGTCGGTATCATTTTACCAACAGAACAGCAAGACTAAGAGAAAACAAACCTATAAAATTGAAACAAGAACCACAATCGTAAACATAAAAGAAGCAATAACTTAATAAAATAACTGTAATAAAAAGTACACAATCTCGCTTCTTCTGTTTTGTGTTTCCAATCCCTCCAAGCAACAATCCGTCCAATTTGGAAAAAAACAAGATTTGCAGTTTCAATAACTTATAATTTACCTCCCCTTTGTTTACATAACAATTGGTTTTTGAGTAAGCAACACGCCGCAAATCTATTTTTAGACTTGTCATATTACCGCTTAAAAACAACACCGTGGTTTATTAAGTGTGTCTTTTAAATGAAGTTCACCGAATCGTGAAGTGATACTATTTGCAAAAAAGCGATATTTGAAAGATGTAATTATGAACGCTTGTAAGATGCGATTGAATTTGGGCACACATGTCACCTTTTCCGAGATTCGTTTTGTCCTTTTTTGATTACATCGTTTCGATGATTTTTTTGATGTGTTGGGCAAGGAATGAATATGATAATGATATGATTAGAGGTAATTTGAGATCCGAGACAAAGTCAATACGTTTTTCAAGTGTCTTATATTACATTTGCATTTATGTGGTTAACAGATGTGTGGTTAGATAATGAAGGTGGTTAACTGTTTCTGAAGATAACAGCTTGAGATTTTGATTGATTGATTGATTGATTGATTGATTGTTGGGACCATCATCGCTGCACATTAGTACTTTTATTACACTCTTGCAAACACTTTAGATATATTTTAGTATCACATTTAGTATTACGTGTATGTAAATGTTTTCTTGATAAAGACTTATGGTGGAAACGTCGATTGCTGGTTATTTTCATATTTAATCATTTATCTTTCCTTGCTTATGTACTACTATAATTTGCGTGTCTATTATTCATACACCCCTCTCTATTTACTCAGTATTATCACAGCCTCCCCACGGTTTTCTCCAGATCTAATCCAATTTGACCACCTCAGTATGTAGTAGGTTTTTCTACACCGCTCAGAGCTAGAGATCAAAATTCATTAGAAAGGTTTTTTTTTAAATTCCTAAAAAAAAAATTATCTTCACTATCTTCAAAATTACAGTGGATATCCTCGTCGGAACTACAGAGTTCATGCTCTGCAACTGAGATCTTCCTGTGTAAGAAAGATATCAGAGCACACATGGCTACTCACCGAAATGTAATGATGATGGTTCTATCAATCAATCAGTCAGTCAATCAGTCAGCCTAGAGATAGAAGAAACATTATATAAATGCTTATCTTCTTCTTCTTTGCGTTCGTTTTTACGACCAATTTTAATCACTCTTTGTGATATGTTTGATCTTTGCCAAGAACGTGTATACGTTGCACATTGGTTTGGTAGGCCCCTAAATGCATAGACTTCTACATGTTTAGGACACGTGCATCTGATTTTAGCTAAACCTCCTTAGTCGCCTCTTACGACATGCGAGGCAGGTAACAGTGATTCTACTCTTTACATCCCAAATTTGGACCCCGGTAACCACTCGGGCGGGCGCCGGTAACCACTCGGCGGGATCCTCCGGTAACCACTCGGTAACCAAACGCTTATAATTTTGCTCATCATCGCTGCACAATAACCATGATTGATTTATTTATTGATTGATTGATTGATTGTTTGATATAACCATTATCTCTGCATCTCGGTATATAACCATCTGTTCTCCGAGTTATTTTGTTTTTACACAGAAAGATTTCAGCGACATTGCACGAACTCCTTAGCACCGGCCAGGGCCCTTTATGTCTTTCTTTCTTTTGTCCTTCTCTGCTTTTTGCCGCTAGGCGTAGCAGGTTTAACTGATGATCGGTTTCCGAGATAATGCACGCTCGGTCGCTTGATATGGTGTGGTATTGTGGAGTTTTAAGATGTCTGTAACTCCATCAACCCATCTTTTCTTGGTCTGCCCTTTCCTCTTGATGATTCCATTTTCAGGTTGTACGCTCTTGCAACTGGTATATTCGGGTTCATTCTGACCAAGTGGCCAAACCATTTGAGTCTCTGTTTTTCAATAAATCTAATAGCAGGTGTTGTTCCAACTGTTCTTCTAATTTCCTCATTTCTTATATGGTCTCTTCTTGTTTTATTTACTGGGTTTCTCAAGCATCTCATTTCGCATGTGGTAATTTTCCTTTCTTGTTCTTTTGTCAGTGCCCATGTTTGGCCCTTTATGTAACTTTGAGAAATGTTGAAATGTTTGTAATAATCTTATTTTAATATTTTATTTTATTTCTCACACGCTGTGACTTTGCAGCCTACTATTATCAATATGTTATTGCAAAATATCATTTTTTGTTTAACTTGATAAGGGCATCTACGTTTTATCGTCTGTCTCCGATATGACTAGGGAGTTGGTCCCACTTACATTGAGATTAGAGAGCTTTGGAAAAAATATCCCACAGACAGACAGACAGATGGGCAGGCGGGATCGACGGACGTAGAGGCGGGCGGATTGATGGATGAACAAACGGGCTGATGGATTTGTGGGTGGGTCATGGGTGGACGAATGGATGGATGGATATCCGAGTGGTGGGAGGGATGAGTGGAAGAATGTAGGGATGGACGAACAGACGGATGGATGGACGGATAGATGGATGAACGGATAGACGGACAAATAGAGGAATGAAATTGGGGGGGTTGTGATTAATGGATCGATATCCGGATAGAGGGAGGGATGGGTGGATGAATATCCAGATGGAGAGAGGGATGGATGTATGGATGGAGGGATGGTGGAGGGATGGACGGCCGGACGGACAAATGAACGAATGAATGAATGGTCGTATTGATGAACCGACGGACGGACTGATGGATCATGGATTAATGTGTGGGTTTGGGTGGATGGCTGGATGGATGGATAAATGAATGGACAGATATAATGGACAAAAATGCTACAAAAAATGAAAATAAAAGTCAAACATGCAATAACAGAACAGAACATTAAAAATCCGGAAAAAGCTTCACAGCTGGCAATTACAAGAATTGCTAAACCTACCTTCAATCTGCAACGCTTCACGACGCAAAGAAGCAAGACAACAGACATAAAACAAGACAGAGAAACTACAGACAATAATACCTTTCTTATCTTTGATCAATTTAGTTCCGATTTGTTAAATTTTATGATTGCAATTATGGAAACGTTCTACCAAGTTAAACATTTACTAGCAACAGTAAAATATTTACTAAATAAAGTTAATAAAGCAATTATTTTTCTGATAGAGTGCTTTAATTAACCCTTTCGCTCTACCGAGCATATATACTGGCATAGCTGGGGGTCTCTGTGTTTAAGCTCTTGCCTTGCGAGTCGAAGATCGTGGGCTCGAATCCGGACCGCGCCGTTTTGTTCACGATTGAATTTTTTCCATAGATACCTAGGATTGTTGCCGAAGCTACGGAGTTCGTGCTTTGCGTAATACTCTCAGAAGGTGGCGTGCCATTTCCGTGGAGAGGGAACCAGCGATATGGAGTAATGAAGCCAATCCTTCAGCTTTAAAACCTCTTAAAACTGGCATAGTATTTTTTTTTAAATCTTCTTCAAATTCTCCATATCAACCACTTGCTAAACCACTCTTTGTGATCTGTATGTGATCTGAGCCAGGGGCGTGTGGTATATTTTTTCAGTATGATGCAAGTCTTCGAAATGACACCCATTGAATTTTTTTCCTTAAAATAACTTTCAATTGTAAGTTTGCTTTTGCTGCTTATGCCGCCCCCCTTACGGTTCCGCCTGATGCGGCCCCCTCTCTGTATCATAGAACGGCACGGCCTGATCTGAGCTTAAGAGCAATTTTATCTTGGTCGATTTATGCACCTACAAGTTAGCCAGCATCCTTTTTTTAAACTAGCGTAGCTTCCTAGGTTCATACATCAGCTGCCTCTTATGACATGCCTTGTAGATCGCAGTGTTACTATTCTTTGCTCCCTTGTCAACCCAGCAACTCACGGGCGATACTTTTAAGATGACACAAAGAAAGTGCGCCTGACAAATTTATAAACATTATGTAGTAAACACGTCCCAAAGAATAAACCAGGTGAATAAGTGAAGATTGATTGATTGATTGATTGAATGATTGATTGATTGATTGAGATTGATTGATTGAATGATTGATTGAGTGATTGATTGATTGATTGATTGATTGATTGATTGACCATCATCATTGCACTTCGGTGAGTAATCATGTGTGCTCTGATCTCTTCCTTACACATGAATATTTCATTTGCTGTACACGAACTGCGTAGCACCGACGAAGGTCCTCGATGTAATTTTGAAGATTGTGAAGAAATTTTTGTAGAAATTTTATTTTTAATCATTTCTAATGAATTTTGCCCTGACAGCGGTTGTCTAATGAATTTTGCCCTGACAGCGGTTGTCTAATGAATTTTGCCCTGACATCGGCTGTCTAATGAATTTTGCCCTGACAGCGGCTGTCTAATGAATTTTGCCCTGACAGCGGCTGTCTAATGAATTTTGCCCTGACAGCGGTTCTCTAATGAATTTTGCCCTGACAGCGGCTGTCTAATGAATTTGCCCTGACAGCGGCTGTCTAATGAATTTGCCCTGACAGCGGTTGCCTAATGAATTTTGCCCTGACAGCGGCTGTCTAATGAATTTGCCCTGACAGCGGCTTTCTAGTCTTCTTGGTTTTGAACTGTCAATAGTTCTTTTAGTGCTCAAATTGAATACGAAACCTACGTTTTACCTTCCGTCTCTGATAGGACTAAGATCTTATCCATTGCCTAGTCATACAGACAAGCATTGTTTGTTAAGAATACAGTCCTAGGCTCTGTCATAATCTTGTGTTTTTTGCTTAACGAACTTAGTTTTTTAAAAAGTTAAGTAGTTCACTCTCTCTAACACCGCCTTCTCGTCCCTTCACATCTCAGGTGCATCTGGTTAAGGTTGGCTGCAATGAATCTCACATCCTCTGTCTTCGGCCTGTCTCATCTCTCCAGACTGTATCCTGTCAATTTCCTTTTCTTTCCTCCCCACTAGTCATCTCTCTCGGTCTTCCTCTTGTTCTTCTCTTCCGCTTGCTCGTCACGCTCACAATCTCAAAAATGTCTTAAGAATTTTATAATATGTTTATAGGTGTCTACCTGGTTTGCTAATGCCAGACGGCGCCTGAAGAAAGAAAACAAGATGACGTGGTCTCCTAGGAATAAACCAGGTGGTAATGACGACGATGATGATGATGATGATGATGATAGCAAGGACAAAGCAGATAACAGTGAAAGTGATGGAGAGGCTCCTGGAGGCAAATCTCCGAAAGATGAAAAAAAGAGTTGTGATAGAGGTGAGTTGTTATGTTATTGGTAACTAAACTGACATCATTGCACTCTGGGCAGACCCATAGGTGCAGAGTCACCTCCAATATATGTCGAAGGGTATGCATACAATTGGTTCCTGTGGCTCGTTGGTTAAACACAATCCTCATTCTGCCCCTCAGGCATCCAGTTCTACTTGTACAACGGGTAACCTCAAACTGCTTAATTCGGTGGAACAATTCAACGTCTATTTTAGTGTCTTCATCCAACAGAGAGTCGCGAAGAGACTGAAGAACATCCCTCTTTCCAATCTTCAACTCCCCAACAATCGATGCTGTTGATGCAAGCCTGTCCGCTCTCTCATTGCCACAAACACCCGCATGCCCAGGTCAGTAGCTCCACGTTAACCTCTTGAGGTAAGAAACTTCATTAGTCGTCATCCACCCAAACCGAAACCTGCCCTCTTGGATCTTGTGAAGCATCGACTGAGAGTCAGACACAACAAGGGCCCCAGTAAATGAAATCAGAGAGCCAATGGAGAGCAGCAGTAACGTCCTCAACCTCCATCCTTATACTAGAAGTAGATATCATGTAAGCTCCACTTCGCTCTGCAACAACCCTACCATGCGCATTAACCAAGAAACCCCAGCCTGACTTCTCACCACGATGCAAAATTCCGGCTACCAATTCCCTAGTGCCGACGAAATGGAGGTCCTGGCTAGTGTATGACATTTTCACGTCATGGTGCGCAATTTGGTGCAAATATTTATTTACAAAATTCTATGTTAGAAATGAATGTTGCTCACACAAATTGCGTACGTTCCGCGCCATTGATCACGTGACTGTGTTTGATCACTACACTTCCGTTTCCACAAAATGGCTGAAATTCAATCTATTGAGTGAGGCTGTGCTTCCGTATGTCATCCATTGTGTTGATGTATGCACTGCGCAAGGTTTAATTACCGAAGCTACAGATTAATTGATTGTCTACGAGTGTTTTGTTTGAGTGTGCTTACAGTTGAGTACTGTTGTAGTTGTTATGTTTGTAGTTGCGAGTGACTGAAGAAGTGGTGATGATGTTGTGTGGTTATAGTTGTTGTGCCTAGGTTAGTCTGATGATGTAGTCGGGTCTGCTGCTCAAAGTTCAAAGTTAGAGGAAGCTTCTTATCTCATATTGTTCCTCTTGCGCCATTGATGTGTCGATGTGAAGTATATGATGATAGAGAGATCTCTCTTACGTTCATTGTCTATATATGAAAGTGTTCTCTTTGTATATAGAGTGGTGTTATCTTTGTATATAGAGTGGTGTTCTCTTTGTATATAGAGTAGTGTTCTCTTTGTATATAGAGTAGTGTTCACTTTGTATATAGAGTGGTGTTCTCTTTGTATATAGAGTGGTGTTCTCTTTGTATATATGAAGGTGTTCTCTTTGTATATAGAGTGGTGTTCTCTTTGTATATAGAGTGGTGTTCTCTTTGTATATAGAGTGGTGTTCTCTTTGTATATAGAGTGGTGATTTCTTTGTTATAGGTGTGTCTCTATGGTATCTAATGATAGTGTCTCTTGCTATAGTTAAAGTAGAGGTGTTCTCTTATATTGTTCTCTTGATATGATGTGTCATTGATATAGAGATAGTGTTCACTTTTGTATATAGAGTGTTCTCTTTGTATATAGAGTGAGTGTTCTCTTTCGTATATATGAATGGTGTTCTCTTTGTATATAGAGTGGTGTTCTCTTTGTATATAGAAGGTGTTTCTTTGTATATAGAGGTGTTCTCTTTGTATATAGAGTAGTGTTTCTTTGTATATAGAGTGGTGTTCTCTTTGTATATATGAAAGTGTTCTCTTTTTATAAGTGAGTGTTCTCTTTGTATATAGAGGTGTTCTCTTTGTATATAGAGTGATTTCTCTTTGTATATAGATAGTGTTCTCTTTGTATATAGAGTGGTGTTTCTTGTATATATGAAGTGTTCTCTTTGTATATAGAGTGTTCTCTTTGTATATGAAGTGTGTTTCTTTGTATATAGAGTGGTGTTCTCTTTGTATATAGAGTGGTGTTTCTTTGTATATGAGAGTGTTCTCTTTGTATATAGAGGTGTTCTCTTGTATATAAGTGGTGTTTCTTTGTATATAGAAGTGTTCTCTTTGTTATATGAAGTGTGTTCTTTGTATATAGAGTGGTGTTCTCTTTGTATATAAGTAGGTGTTATCTTTGTATATAGAGTGGTGTTCTCTTTGTATATAGAGTGGTGTTATCTTTGTATATAGAGTGGTGTTATCTTTGTATATAGAGTGGTGTTATCTTTGTATATAGAGGGTGTTTCTTTGTATATAGAGGGTGTTTCTTTGTATATAAGTTTCTTTGTATATAGAGTTATTTGTATATAGTGTTCTCTTTGTATAAGAGTGTTCTCTTTGTATATAGAGTGTTTCTTTGTATATAGAGTGGTGTTCTCTTTGTATATAGAGGTGTTTCTTTGTATATAAGTGGGTTTCTTGTATATATGCTTTTCTTTGTATATAGAGTGAGTGTTATCTTTGTATATAGAGGGTGTTCGCTTTGTATATAGAGGTGTTTCTTTGTATATAGAGTGGTGTTATCTTTGTATATAGAGGTGTTATCTTTGTATATAGAGTGGTGTTTCTTTGTGTATATAGAGTGGTGTTATCTTTGTATATAGAGTGGTGTTATCTTTGTATATAGAGTGTGTTATCTTTGTATATAGAGTGTGTTATCTTTGTATATAGAGTGGTTTATCTTTGTATATAGAGTGGTGTTATCTTTGTATATAGAGTGTGTTATCTTTGTATATAAGTGTGTTATTTTTATCTTTGTATATAGAGTGGTGTTTCTTTGTATTAGAGTGGTGTATCTTTGTATATAGAGTGTTGTTATCCTTTAATTCCTGTGGCACACGTTCATACTTTTGGTGCAACGAACGTGTGCCACAGGAATTAAGATGCCACTTGTCCACCTGTACAAGCGGAAGGAAACCGCCAGGCCTGCGATAACCACAGGGGATCTCCCTCCTGTCAATCGCTGGCAAAATACTGGCCAGAGTCCTCCTCAATCGATTAATCGATCACCTGGAACAGGACTTACTCCCTGAGACCCAATGTGGCTTCAGGGCAGGTCGTGGAACAGCAGACATGATATTTCCTGCTCACCAATTACAAGAGAAATGCCAAGAGCAGCACCGTAACCTCTATATGGTCTTTGTCGATCTGACAAAGGCTTTCGACACGGTTAACAGTGAGGGTCTATGGAAGATCATGGAACAATTTGGATGCCCAAGGAAATTCATCAAGATCGTTCAACAGTTTCACGAGGGCATGATGGCACGTGTACTTGACGAAGGAGAGCTGTCGGAAGCCTTCCATGTCACCAACGGCGTCAAACAAGGCTGTGTACTGGCCCCACACTCTTCAGCATGATGTTTGCTGCCATGCTCACGGATGTCTTTTGGGAAGGCGACGAACATGGGGTAAAGATTAGATACAGGACAGACGGTAACCTATTCAATCTTCGGAGGTTAAAATCCTCCACCAAGGTAAAAGAATCAACTATCTCAAACCTGTTGTTTGCTGATGACTGTGCCCTCGCTACCAACTCTGAGGAAGAAATGCAGACTTACATGGACAAGTTCTCAATGGCCTGTGATAGGTTTGGCCTCACCATTAACACCAAAAAACAGAGGTCATGTTCCAGCCCGCCCCTAGAGAACAGTATTACGATCCAGTCATCAACATTAAACACCAGCGTCTCCAGTCAACGGACAACTTTGCTTATCTTGGCAGCCTCCTATCCAGATCGGCAAACATAGATTCTGAGGTCCACAATAGGATATCCAAAGCCAGTGCTGCGTTCGGAAGGTTACGTGTCACTGTGCGGGAACGGAAGGGGATAAGCATAGTCACAAAGCTGAAAGTTTACAAGGCCATAGTGCTAACCACGCTGCTGTATGCAAGCGAGACATGGACAGTGTATAGCAGACACGGAAGAAAATTAAACCATTTCCACACAAGCTGTCTACGCAGAATACTAAAAAGAAACTGGCAGGACAAAATTCCAGACAGCGAAGTCCTCACAAGAGCAAATATCCCAAGCGTCAACACCCTGTTGCAGAAGGCCCAACTGAGATGGGTCGGTCACGTTGCTCGAATGCCTGATAAACGCATCCCAAAACAGTTGATGTATGGCGAGCTTGAAGGGGCAGACGTTTAGCTGGTGGACAGAAAAACGCTTTAAAGACACTCTTAAAGTGTCTCTGAAATGCTTCGATATAGACAATACGTGCTGGGAATCCCTTGCGCAAGATCGCCAAATGTGGCGCTGTAACAACAAAGAGGAACCCGAATAGCTGAGAATCATCGTATTGTTGAGTCACAGAGAAAACGAGCAGCGCGAAAGACAGAGCACACAACACGCACATGTCTAACCTTGATCATGTATGCCCCACCTGTGGTCGGGGATTCTGTTCTAGGATTGGACTCTACAGTCACCTCCGCACACACCAGAGAGGTGCAACAGTACACGTCTGAGATTGTTGTCATCATCGCTTGCGATGGACGGCTATTATCTTTGTATATAGAGTGTTGTTATCTTTATATATATATAAATGTGTTCTCTTGTATATAAGTGTGTTCTCTTTGTATATAGAGTGGTGTTATCTTTGTATATAGAGTGGTGTTATCTTTGTATATATAAATGTGTTTTCTTTGTATATATATAAATGTGTTTTCTTTGTATATAGAGTGGAGTTCTCTTTTTATATAGAGTGGTGTTCTCTTTGTATATAGAGTGATGTTCTCTTTGTATATAGAGTGGTGTTATCTATGTATATATAAAGGTGTTCTCTTTGTATATATAAAGGTGTTATCTTTGTATATAAAGAGATGTTCTTTTCATATATATAGAGGTGTTCTCTGCATAGAGAGGTATTCTCTGCATAGAGAGTGTTCTCTTCTGCATAGAGAGGTGTTTTTCGTATATTGCATCCTGCATAAGAGGTGTTCTTTCGTATATAGTGTTCTATTCCTGTATAAGAGGTGTTCTCTTCGTATATGGTGTTCTATTCCTGCATAAGAGGTGTTCTCTTTGTATATGGTGTTCTATTCCTGTATAAGAGGTGTTCTCTTCGTATATGGTGTTCTATTCCTGCATAAGAGGTGTTCTCTTTGTATATGGTGTTCTATTCCTGCATAAGAGGTGTTCTCTTCCTGCATAGAGTGTTCATTCGTATATAGTGTTCTATTCCTGTATAAGAGGTGTTCTCTTCGTATATGGTGTTCTATTCCTGCATAAGAGGTGTTCTCTTGTATATGAGTGTTCTATTCCTGTATAAGAGGTGTTCTCTTCGTATATGGTGTTCTATTCCTGCATAAGAGGTGTTCTCTTTGTATATGGTGTTCTATTCCTGTATAAGAGGTGTTCTCTTCGTATATGGTGTTCTATTCCTGCATAAGAGGTGTTCTCTTTGTATATGGTGTTCTATTCCTGTATAAGAGGTGTTCTCTTCGTATATGGTGTTCTATTCCTGTATAAGAGGTGTTCTCTTTGTATATTGTGTTCTATTCCTGTATAAGAGGTGTTCTCTTCGTATATGGTGTTCTATTCCTGCATAAGAGGTGTTCTCTTCGTATATGGTGTTCTATTCCTGTATAAGAGGTGTTCTATTCTGTATAAGTGTTCTCTTTGTATATGGTGTTCTATTCCTGTATAAGAGGTGTTCTCTTCGTATATGGTGTTCTATTCCTGTATAAGAGGTGTTCTCTTTGTATATGGTGTTCTATTCCTGTATAAGAGGTGTTCTCTTCGTATATGGTGTTCTATTCCTGTATAAGAGGTGTTCTCTTTGTATATGGTGTTCTATTCCTGTATAAGAGTGTTTCTCTTCGTATATGGTGTTCTATTCCTGTATAAGAGTGTTCTCTTCGTATATGGTGTTCTATTCCTGCATAAGAGGTGTTCTCTTCGTATATGGTGTTCTATTCCTGTATATAAGTGTTCTATTCCTGTATAAGAGGTGTTCTCTTTGTATATGGTGTTCTATTCCTGTATAAGAGGTGTTCTCTTCGTATATGGTGTTCTATTCGTGATAAGAGTGTTCTCTTTGTATATTGTGTTCTATTCCTGTATAAGAGGTGTTCTCTTCGTATATGGTGTTCTATTCCTGCATAAGAGGTGTTCTCTTCGTATATGTGTTCTATTCCTGTATAAGAGGTGTTCTCTTTGTATATGGTGTTCTATTCCTGTATAAGAGGTGTTCTCTTTGTATATGGTGTTCTATTCCTGTATAAGAGGTGTTCTCTTTGTATATGGTGTTCTATTCCTGTATAAGAGGTGTTCTCTTCGTATATGGTGTTCTATTCCTGTATAAGAGGTGTTCTCTTCGTATATGGTGTTCTATTCCTGTATAAGAGGTGTTCTTTTCGTATATGGTGTTCTATTCCTGTATAAGAGGTGTTTTCTTCGTATATGGTGTTCTATTCCTGTATAAGAGGTGTTCTCTTCGTATATGGTGTTCTATTCCTGTATATATTTACAAAGGTTTTCTGTGGCGTAGAGTTAAGCTGATCGTCTCTGGTTCCAAATGTACTATGTTCTCTCCCTCGTGGAGAAATCGGATATTTTTTCAAAGATCCCTGATCTCATTGTACGTGAGATCGAGTTCCTAGTACTATCAGAGACGGACGATAAAAGGTAGGTCCCGTGATCAAGTTTAGCACATAAAGAACCCTTGACATTTCAAAATCAAGAAGAGCAGGTTGGAAACTAACAAATCGGCTTTAAGGGTGAAAGAGTTAACATTCATCATGTTGATGCCTTCCAAGTGCAGGCTGAGAACCACTGACCTATCTCCCAACTTGACACCGCAATGCGGAAATTCCCGATACCACATCCACGTCAATGAGGAAACGTCACAGTTTACAAAGACATGGCTTCATTAGATGCTTACTGTATTTCCTGGCCTTCATTAACACAATGTATCGTATTACAGTAGTAGTTGTGTTTTTTCTCTGTCTGTCGTTGTTAACGAATTTAATCAAACAGCATACACAAGATCTAAAGAATACAAGTTATGGACCTGGAGTGAGTGGTTTGGGTTTTTTTCAAAGATGTTTTACTGGCATTTCCTGTTTCAATTAATTTTGTTTAGGGACGTGGGAAGAGGGGGTGCAGGAGGAACTGGGGGCGATAATTTTGGTAAACAATTGTATTGTTAGAAGTAGCAAAAGTAGTAGCAGTAGTAGTAGTAGTGGTAGTAGTAGTAGCAGTAGCAGTTGTAGTAGTATCAGTATTAGTAGTAAAAGCAATAGTATTTGTAGTAGTAGTGGTGGTGGCGGTGGCGGTGGTGGCGGCAATAGCAGTAGTAGCTGCAGTAGTATTAATAACATTAGCAGTTGAAGTAGTAGTAGTAGTAGTAGCAGTAGTAGTAATGGCAGTAGCATTAATGTCAGCAGTGGTTGAAGTAGGGGTAGTAGTAGTAGTGTAGTGGTGGTAGTGGTAGAAGTAGCAGTAGTGGTAGTAGTAGTAGTAGAAGTAGTAGTAGTAGTAGTAGTAGTAGTAGAGTAGTAGTAGTAGTAGTAGAGTAGTAGTAGTAGTAGAGTGAGTAGTAGTGTAGGAGTAGTGGTGGAGTAGAGTGTGGTGAAATGAGTGGTGGTAGAAGTGTAGTAGTGGTAGAAGTGGTAGCTAGTAGTAGAGTGTAGTAGTAGTAGAATAGTAGTAGTAGTAGAGTAGAAGTAGTAGTAGTAGTATTAATAGCAGTAGCGGTGGAAGTAGTGGTAGTAGTAGTAGTTTTGTAGTGTATGAGTATTGCTAACAAAAGTAGTAGTATTAGTATTACTAGTAGCAGTAGTGGTGGCGGAGACGGTGGTGGCGGCGTCGGCAGCGTCAGCAGCAGTAGCAGTAGTTGTAGTAGTAGGGTGGGGGAAGTAGTGAGGAGGGCAGCAGCAGCGTTTTAGCAGCAGCAGCAGTACAGCAGCAGTAGCAGCAGCAGTAGTAGCAACAGCAGTAGTTGCAGCAGCAGAAGCAGCAGCAAAAAGAAGTAGAAGTAGTAGTAGAAGTAGTATTAATAATTGTGGTAGTAGTGGAATGCCACATTTCCGAGCCATAGAACAAGACAGATTTTCAATCTGAGCTGAATATCATAAGCTTTCATTTTATTGGAGATGATGAGATATTTTTTTGCAACAAAACTTATTATTTTGTGTGTCCACAGAAGGTCAGCTGTCAAACGATGTGACAGATGATTCATCTCCCTGCTCCACCATGCGTACTGTTCGCATGTACGACACGTCTGTTGACGCCACCCACATGTCAAGATCACGTCTTTCCGGGCTGAACGAGCATAGCCATAGAAGATGTCCAGGTACTTATGCCTCGCTCCACATGTCATCTGAGAGTTCTCCAAGTTTTCTAAATCTGCAACCAGTTTCGCGTGGATACCATGAGAACACTGCTGTTGGTTGTGTGACCTCTCCTGATGGAAGTATACCTTCAGCAGTTGATGCTGGCTTGTCGTCGTCAAACAAACGTCCAGATTCCCTGTGTTCCAACAGCAAGACTCTGGCTTGGCGACGTCAACTGCAGCTACACAGATTCGAACCTGGACGGTCTCCGTCCAAAAATCTGGTCCCTGGCTCATGTAGCTACTTCGGACGCGGGCTACACGAATCTGAGCGCCGCAGGGAATGTTGTTAACAACAGTATAAACAGCTTACCCCGAGGTATGAGCAACAGTTCTCACGGGCCCTGTAACAACATTATGCCGTTAAGTGTTCTACCACCCTTGTCTTCTGGACTTATCAACGCAAACTTCACTTCTGGACAAAATCGTCGAGACAGCATACAATCATCATCCTCATCAGCCTCCTCATCTCTATCTTCATTTACACCATCACCATCTATGCCGCCTCTTCCTACTAGCATGCCACACTGGAGACCAATCTACGGAATACCCCCAAATCTTGGAAGCAGCCAAAACGGAAACCCCTTCTTATCATGGGCCTTTTCAACCTCAATCTCTTTCCGGAATGATATCCGGAAATCCCATGTCTGCACAATCAACAAATAATATACCTGGCACTATTAACTCATCCCCAACCGGTTGCTACAACAAAGGCATTCTCCCAACAACTGGCTACTACCCCGGATCAAAGATGGCATTGGAATAAATGAAATCATTATCGGACTTCATTTGATAAAATAACACTTGTACATTTCAGTTCGTACCCTACCTAAATACAATCATAGTTAACATTGACAATATGATTCTAATATACTCAAGTGTAATTGGTTATTTGTTATTGGTTATTCAACTGACGGCACATCACATGGGACAGTCCCATAGGTGCTCAGTCTCCCCCAGCAGATCTCGAAGAATATGCATACTAATGGTTCATGGGGCTCACTGGTTAAACACGCTCCCCTCTCTGTCCCTCAAGCATACATCTCTACTTGCACAACGTGGAATTCCAACTGCCAATCTTTTACCAGACAAGGGCAAAAGTCATGTTATTACAAGCCATTTATTTTTAGAATAAAATACGCCATTTAGTACGGCACCTGGTGAAAGGGTGTCAACCCAAAGCCATGTAGTGTGGCATTTGGTCCACAACGAGTTAATCACTGGATTGATTCAACGTCAGTTTGAGTACCCTCATTCAACAGTAGATCGCCAAGAGACAGAAGACGATCCTCCTTATCCATCCAAAACTCCCCAATAAACGATGCAAGTATGCCCGCTATCTCGTTGGTATGAACCCACATGCCTAGGACAGTAGATCTACATGAGTCTCTTGAGTTTGGTAACGTCTAATGACGACATCCACTCATACCGCCACCGGCCATTCTGGATCTTCCGAATCATCGACTGAGAGTCAGAAACAGCAACGCAACAGTAAAATCAAATATAATCAGATACAATACATGCTATTAATCCCACTGAAAATTTGTGATTCCGTTTTTGACTTAATGTCGAAACAGGTTTTTGTATTTTCTTTTTTTTTAGAAAGTGTGTCTGGCTGTTGTGGATTTATATCAATTGCGTACAGAATCAGTGACTTTGCCAACAATCAAAATGCATTGATGTAAATTTAGAACTAATTTTAAATGAAACAATGCTTGGCGAAATGTGCGGCAGATGGGGTATTTTAATAAATTATCTTGGCTACTCTGCGGGAGTTAGTATGGAATAAGTGAATGGACTGAAGATGACGTGTGGGACATATAAACACAAATGAAGACTATTGGCATACAGTAGAGATGAATCGTGCATACTTTCATTAGCCACCATCTTGACTACACACTAGAAGCGCTTTAGTAATAGACACACCATCCACAGAAAGTCATTGGCAGAAGACTGCATGTATCTGAGGTCACCAAACATACCCTTCATCTGTGAAGTTAGTTAATTGCATATCCTTTACATGACTTGGGAATCAACCCCAGCTTTTTAACGCCGCTTGTGATTTTTCTAGGCATTATTACGTTCAGTAGTTTGCTATTGCTTTCTGAACGGGTGGTGCCATCGTTCTTTTGTAAAAATCCACGGAAAAATTAGCAACCAAATTGTCCACAGCGTGATTCGAACTCAGAACGTCGGGGTTAATAGACCGAGTCACTATCCCCTAAGCCACAGACGCTACCAGGATCTGTGAAACGAACGAATAATAGTTTACAATATCTTGAACATACGTGAGAGTGTTAATTAAAATGAACATGGTTGTAGAAATATATATATATATATATATATATATATATATGTTGAGGTGGAACCAAGATATACAAATATTATGAGAGATAATACAATAGAAAAGTTCAACACTATGACACACAAACAAGACTATTAAAAGTAGAACTTGGAAAGATAGTTTAAACTAGCTTTTCGTCCATGTGTTTCAGGGCCTCACAACGATAACAAAGAATAGCAACACTGCGACAGACAAGGCATGTCGTAAAAGGCGACTCAAGCAGGAACCAGGAAATCAACCCTAGTAAATAAAAAGCGTGGCAGAAATAGGACGTTCTGGCCTAATTGTATGCGCAAAACTTGCTAATCGTTCTTAGACTCAGTTCACATACAAAGCACAAATAGTGATTTTACAAGTGGTGGATATGGAGCGTTTGTAGAAGAAGAAGATCTAGCTTTTGAGTTCTAAAGCTTACATCAGTGTTATCTACGAATATTTTATCTGTTTCCGTTTATTCTATAAAAGTCATCAAATTGATCAGTCACAAGAACATAAAGTCATCAAATTGACTTCAGTCATAAGAGAAACTTGTATCCTAGTCAGAGAAAAGTCATCAAATTGACTTCAGTCACAGAACAAAAAATCATCAAATTGACTTCAGTCACAAGAACAAAAGGTCATCAAATTG
Organism: Arion vulgaris; assembly: GCA_020796225.1. Classification (NCBI taxonomy): domain Eukaryota; kingdom Metazoa; phylum Mollusca; class Gastropoda; order Stylommatophora; family Arionidae; genus Arion; species Arion vulgaris. Next base: position 6,544,555 of record CM036755.1, read on the forward strand.
ACTTCGGTCACAAGAACAAAAAGTCATCAAATTGACTTCGGTCACAAGAACAAAAAGTCATCAAATTGACTTCAGTCATAAGAACAAAAAGTAATCAAATTGACTTCAGTCACAAGAATAAAAATTCATCAAATCGACTTCAGTCACAAGAACAAAAAGTCATCAAATTGACTTCAGTCACAAGAACAAAATGTCATCAAATTGACTTCAGTCATAAGAGCAAAGGTATTCAAGTCAGAGAAAAGTCATCAAATTGACTTCAGTCACAAGAACAAAAAGTCATCAAATTGACTTCAGTCACAAAAACAAAAAGTCATCAAATTGACTTCAATCACAAGAACAAAAAGTCATCAAGTTGACTTCAGTCACAAGAGCAAATGTATTCTAGTCAGAAAATTTATATAATTTTATATAGTCATATATATATATATATATATATATATATATATATATATATATATATTTGTTTGTTTGCATAAGTTCTTTACAGCCAGTTTGAACTGTCTTTGTGATATATTTGAGTTTTGTCAAGAGCAATTATACGTTGCAACTCGGTTCATAAGCTCCTACATGTGTAAGGCAGGTCATCCGACATTTTCGACCTATAGTCACAATCAGTGGCGGCTCGTCATTAAGGACCAATGGGGCCGGACCCCACCAAAAATAATGTATAACGTTTATTTATTATTTTATAAATTAAAATATAGCAACCAAAAAAACATGATTTATCCGGAAAAAAATATCTGGCCCCACCAACAAAAAAGATCACGAGCCGCCACTGGTCACACAATTTTTTTAAACTATAGTTACTGCCTGTAGTACCGATTTTAAGGGCGGTGTAGGACAGGTGGGACGAGAATCTGAGGAATTTATTGACCGCATAGCTAGTGCAGTCGCCGAAGTTGTTCAGGTTAGGATTTTTCAGGTATACCAACAACAGAAAAAAAACTCCTATCCTTACCGTGGATTAAACACAGGTCTCTTGCGTAGGAGCCACGCTCTAATCCATTTGGTCAGACGCTCGTCAGTAAAGATAGGAGATATATTGAATAGAATCTAGGCAAGGCTCTACCTAAGTAACACTAAGCATAGCACTACACGTCTAGTTATTGGAGGTTTCTGGGCCTGCAAGAAAGCAAGGTACTCTCCCCATTCAACTATAGGAAAAAAGGGTGAAACCCCAAAATTCTTGGGTGGAAAAAGAAGAAGAATGGACTATAGTCATCAGACGGTATATAATATAGGATATGTTACATGATAAGTTATATGATTAATAAAGCGTGATAAAGCTTACCTACATTAAGTAGGCCAACTTGACAATCGAGTACTGCATATTTGCACTGGTGCATGTTCTGGGTAAGGTAACTAGATTATAAGACATTTCCTTAGTTTATCTGTAGTAATAGAAACACTGGAACTACATCGGCCACACACTTAGAATGGATGAGAGAAGACTCCTTACCAATCCCTCATATGGACACCAGAGGAAAAAGAAAACGAGGAAGACCAAGAGAGACTCTGCGTAGAACCATCACCAGAGAAGGCTCAACGATGGACCTAGTAAACATTAAAGACCTAAAACAGATAGCAACGAACCGCGAGACATGGAGAGCTATGACCTCTGCCCTATGCCCCGCCCACAGGCCCAAGAGGAAAGACTAACTAACTAACTAATAGAAACAAATGCACTGCAGAGCTCTACCAGTGGCAGCTGTTGTGATTGGATGGACACAGTCTCAGGTATGTTTACGCAATTGACTTCGTTAGAAACAAATGTGTACATTTGAAATTAGGAAACAAATGTGTACATTTGAAATTAGGAAACAAATGTATACATTTGAAATTAGGAACAAATGTATACATTTGAAATTAGGAAACAAATGTGTACATTTGAAATTAGAAACAAATGTGTACATTTGAAATTAGGAAACAAATGTGTACATTTGAAATTAGGAACAAATGTGTACATTTGAAATTAGGAACAAATGTGTACATTTGAAATTAGGAACAAATGTGTACATTTGAAATCAGGAACAAATGTGTATATTTGAAATTAGGAAACAAATGTGTACATTTGAAATTAGGAACAAATGTGTACATTTGAAATTAGAAACAAATGTGTACATTTGAAATTAGGAAACAAATGTGTACATTTGTAATTAGGAACAAATGTGTACATTTGAAATTAGGAAACAAATGTGTACATTTGAAAATTGGGAACAAATCTGTACATTTGAAATTAGGAAACAAATGTGTACATTTGAAATTAGGAACATATGTGTACATTTGAAATTAGAAACAAATGTGTACATTTGAAATTAGGAACAAATGTGTACATTTGAAATTAGGAACAAATGTGTACATTTGAAATTAGGAACAAATGTGTACATTTGAAATTAGAAACAAATGTGTACATTTGAAATTAGGAACAAATGTGTACATTTGAAATTAGGAACAAATGTGTACATTTGAAATTGAAAACAAATGTGTACATGTGAAATTAGGAAAAATGTGTACATTTGAAATTGGAAAGAAATGTGTACATTTGAAGAATTAATTAGAAAGATTAAAAATAAAATTCCTACACAATATTTCCACCATCTTCAAAACTACATCGGGGATCCTCGTCGGTGCTACGGAGTTCGTGCACTGCCGCTCGCCCTGTGGTGCCGGGGCACGTAAGGAAAGCAAAGAATAGTACCACTGCAACCTACAATTCACGTCGTAAAAGGCGACGGATGTAGGCCTTAGTAAATAAATAGCAGCGCAGAAATAGGATGTGCTGGCCTACTTGTGAGCGCATAGCTGCCACAACGTATAAACGCTCTTAGGTTCAGATCACATACAAATCACACAGAGTGGTTGACAAGTGGTCGATAGGGAGCGTTCGATGAATAAGAAGAAGAACACAGCCGCAGAGATCTTCGTGTGTAAGAAAGAGAATGTAGCACAAATGGTTACTCACCAAAGTGCAATGATGATGACCCTAACAATCAATCAAAAGTGTACATATTACGGAGTATGGTTAAACTGCACCTCATACCGATGTCACGGATTCAATTTCATCCATATCATCTTTGAAAACAATATTTAACATCATCTGTAATTTCCTTCAAACGTTAGATAATATCCACCGAACATTGATGGCGTTCCCCACAGTGCAGCGACCCTTGGTATATTACCCTGTTCTCATTACTATACAGTAGTGGTTCTCAAACTTGTTGAAGTCTTGGCACACTAGAAGTCCTACAAAAAACACGTTGAAGCACTATAAACAAAAACTTGATAAATATGTTGCACAAAGAAATACAGAAATAATAATCAAATGATACGTATCTTTATTCATTATTTCATTTCTGATTAGGAGAAACATGGACCTGATGTGTCTTCGCGATTGTTTACCCTAATGCCCACTCGGACCGCGTTTCGACCCTGATCTGGGATTTACTTTTTTTTTCGATCCAGAAGCACGTGAGCTTTTTCAGCTCTTCGGTCGGTGCCACATTACACCGTAAATCTGGGGAATCTGTGGCTTTTTCTGCCATCCCGCGGAATTGAACCCGCACACAAGAGGGATAGTCACCCGTAGTCCAACGCGCTACGAACACGCTGGGCAGACGGGCATCTGGGATTTCCTAGGGCGCACCTAGAAATACCACTGGGGACATTGGGGCTCCTTGGCACACCCTTTGAGAACCACTGTTATACAGTATCATATTTCGCTTCTTGTTAATTTCTTATCTTGCCTACATCCACCGAGTTACATGTCAAGGGTTTTTATCGTTTACGAGTGAGTATATGTGTTCATGTTATCCTATTTAAAAAATATGTCTTGTTTTAGTTGACAATTTGTCAACATTGTGTTCGATTGCTTCAAACCCCTTGATACAGTATTGAATAGAAGGCAATGTCAAACCGTGGCCTGACGTAACATAAGGCCGGCGGCTCAGCTGTCACGTGATCCTCGCATTCCAGTGTTGTTGTATATAGACAAATTCATTTTAAAAACAACACAACATGTTATTTCAAGATTATCATCATTATCTAGTAGCTTATCCTTTCCAGAACTTATCTCCCATGACAGCAGTCTTGAAAAACTCTCTGTTCTGTGCAAGTTGACAGGCGTCAGCAGCAGTCATTCTCAGATCGTTAATGATATCTTGCACCCATCGTCTTCTAGGTCTTCCTCTTGTTTTCTTCCAGGTACCATTCCTTCCAAAATTATTTTCTCTAGGCACTAACGTTATCAAGGTTATATTATGTTACAAGTTAGATTCAACACTAAGAAATATCAGCATTATGAACATTTCTCATCAATAAATAACAATGAACGCACAGAATTCAGCAAACTTGAACACAAAAAAAAAAACGTAAAGTGTTATATCAAAACACAAAAATCAGGAATTTTCGATTTCTTGTCTGAGCTAGCCGGTCGTATGTTGCAGGGGACCACGGTCAAGCTAATCATAATCACAATTGTGTTTAAATGGAGAAAACAAAAACCATAGAAACCTGTATTACTTTATTTGCTTGTATACAGTGGCGGCTCGTCATTAGGGGCTAGTGGGGCCGGGCCCTAACAAAAATAATGTGTAACGTGTATTTATTATTTTATAAATTAAAATATAACCCAAACCAAAACCATGATTGTTTCATAATTCTTTGTCTGGCCCCACCAACAAAACTGATCACGTGCCGCCACTGCGTGTATACCTTGTTACGTCTTGCATGTATTAAACTAAATTATAACAAAATGAGTCAATTTGATTTTTGTCTTGAATTATTGCACAGCGTTTCCTTGTTTTGTTTTGTCTTGAAAAAAATTATTGAAATGTTAACGTATGTGAGGTGAGACAAATTAGTGATCGACGTTGCACATGCAAGAAAAGGAATTGTCCCTCCTAACTCCTGCACGTTAGGGTCTTGAAATGGGAAGGGATATGCATTTCATAACCTAAGTGACCCCTGAAGTAGGAGAAGGTACGCCTGTATGGCTTGGGACACTGATAATAAGGAAAGCAAGCATTCACGCAAGACTCAGTCAGAAGTATCATAACAAGTGTCCTGACTCATATCAAGGAGCGTATCCTTATATATCCTTTGCATTAATTTGCATATATTATATGCAATACAATATATTAGTTTACTTATATTCTCATCATCATCAAGGTGCGTATCCTTTATAGGACGTTGCCTCTTTGCAGCACATCTGAAATTCATTCTGTCTCTAGTCAGTTCACCCACTTCGATGGTCATACTCATGGTTTCTTTAATATCTTGTAGCCATCTTCTTCTTGGTCTGCCTCTGCGTCCTGGGACCCTGCCCTCTAGTATTGTTCTTTCCAGGCCATCGTGACGCTTGATGTGACCAAAGTATCTAATTTTCTTGTATAGTATGTTGTTTATCAGCCAATTCTCTTTAACATTTAGTCCTTTCAGGACATCCGTGTTCTTTCTTTTTTCTGTCCATGGTATTCTTAGGATCTTTCTGTAGCATTTAGTTTCGAAGGACTGGATTTTCGTTCTTAGTTTTTTGTGTAATAGTCCATGATTCACAACCATAAGTAGCCACTGGGAAAATGTATGCTCTCAATATTTTTAATCTTAATATTTTGCTTGTGCTTTGCCACATATTCTTCATTGTGTTTAACTTCTTGATTGCTATTGGCAATCTTCTTGAGATCTCTTTGGCGCAGTCACAGATATTACGCCCTGACTACACTTGAATTTACGCGGGCGAACGAAAGAAGAAGAAGAACAACATACGTTCGGAAAAGTCTATATGAAATATTCTGTTAATGTATGTTGGATAACTAATTCTAGTAAGTGGTTAAATGTTGAGACCTTAACTGCAGCCCATCATTTGTTGCGGATCCATCTGTGTATATATGGGTCCACCTGCTATTAGGGAAGTGTTTCTCTAGGTCATAGATTCCCAAACTTTTTCGGCCCACCGCCCACTTTACACGACAAAAACTTTGTAACGCCCCCTGCCCATTATAACAGTTTGCCAACGCCCCCCCTCCATACATATACACATGTCCTATTTTCAATTTGATATAGAAAATTGATATATATTTCTGTCATACATGGTCAATTTTCAAACGATTATATACATAAAATAGAAAATTGATGAAAAAATGGATCATTTAAGATGGGTATAAGATGAATTAAAATTTTTAATGACTATTCAATCGCAAAATCATAAGAAAATAAATCCCCCCCCCACCCCAAATGCTTCTGATCCCACTATCGCCCTCTCCCCCATAGACGTTTTCAGCACCCACAGGGGTTCTGTTCCGCCCACTTTGGGAAACGCTGCTCTAGGCACTCGGTGGCCAGGAATTTTCTTTCTTCACTTGTTTGTTGGTTTTTGCCTGCTATCCTTGTGATGTTCTCATTCAACTCTGGGAATTTTGTATCTTTCCATATCTGTCTTGTGTTGGTATATTTTAGTACTTTGGGAGTAACTTCAGCACATGATGGTTGTTTGCTCATCATCATCTTGGTGGTCGCTGCAAAGTTGGTTCGTTTTAGTATGATAACAAGGAGTTTTGTACAAGAACCCACAGAGGAAGCAACGGAAGCAACGAATATGATCAACAAATAAACAATGTACAGATATTAAGAGCTTCAGAAAAAACAAATAGACAAACACAGGATTCGAACCACTTACCTCATTTCTTACGACACCCATCGCCTAGCCTAGCAATACGTGCGTCCTGGCTCATTGGTTGTGTTCGTAAAGACGCACGTATTGCTAGGCTAGGCGATGGGTGTCATAAGAAATGAGGGTAAGTGGTTCGAATCTTGAGTTTGTCTATTTGTTTTTTTTGTAAACTCTTAATACCTGTACACTGTTTATTTGTTGATCATATTCGTTTTAGTCTGCCACTTCCTAGCCCATTCATTATGTGGTACATTGGGTGATCTTCTAGTATCTTGAACTTTTCTGCTTGTTTTTGTCTGTTCTGCTGTCTCTTATATCCTCCATTGGTTGTAGGCATGTAGTCTTCTCTAATTCCTGTATCGGTTAGATCTCATTTCTCCCGTAATAATTCTCATATCTTGGTTCTGAACGGCCAGTGGCTCATTTGTTTTTTTATACTCTAGAGCTGTTGTTGTGCCTGACTCACAGTTTTCATATTCTTCTTCTTCTTCTTCTGCGTTCTCACTAGATTGGGATTTCGGATTCTCTAATAAAGGCAGCCGTCTGCCTCAGATTATCAGCCACGCCATACAGTTTGTCTTCTGCGTTCTCACTAGATTGAGATTTCGGATTCTCTAATAAAGGCAGCCGTCTGCCTCAGATTATCAGCCACGCCATACAGTTTGTCTTCTGCGTTCTCACTAGATTGAGATTTCGGATTCTCTAATAAAGGCAGCCGTCTGTCTCAGATTATCAGCCACGCCATACAGTTTGTCTTCTGCGTTCTCACTAGATTGGGATTTCGGATTCTCTAATAAAGGCAGCCGTCTGCCTCAGATTATCAGCCACGCCATACAGTTTGTCTTCTGCGTTCTCACTAGATTGGGATTTCGGATTCTCTAATAAAGGCAGCCGTCTGCCTCAGATTATCAGCCACGCATACAGTTTGTCTTCTGCGTTCTCACTAGATTGGGATTTCGGATTCTCTAATAAAGGCAGCCGTCTGCCTCAGATTATCAGCCACGCCATACAGTTTGTCTTCTGCGTTCTCACTAGATTGAGATTTCGTATTCTCTAATAAAGGCAGCCGTCTGCCTCAGATTATCAACCACGTCATACAGTTGTCTTCTGTTCTCACTAGATTGGATTTCGATTCTAATAAGGCTCTGCCTCAGATTATCAGCCACGCCATACAGTTTGTCTTCTGCGTTCTCACTAGATTGGATTTCGGATTCTCTAATAAAGGCAGCCGTCTGTCTCAGATTATCAGCCACGCCATACAGTTTGTCTTCTGCGTTCTCACTAGATTGGGATTTCGGATTCTCTAATAAAGGCAGCCGTCTGCCTCAGATTATCAGCCACGCCATACAGTTTGTCTTCTGCGTTCTCACTAGATTGGGATTTCGGATTCTCTAATAAAGGCAGCCGTCTGCCTCAGATTATCTGCCATACAGTTTGTCTTGGACGCTAGTGTAAGTGGGCCACTTCTTTCTCTCAAGTCTGCAAACTGGGGCAGTACTGTAGGATATAATTCCTATGATTTCTGCTTCCCCGTTTATGCCGACCTCTTCCCGCAGTAAGTTTTGGCCACTCTCTTGATAGTAGGTCTGACATTCTTACCGCGTGGCTAAATCTCCGAGGCAGATTGGAGACCGCAGAATCCGTTATCCCATTCCTCATTGTGAGGGCTCGTTGCACCATGTTATGCGCCTTACGGCCTGGTGCATCCGTTTTCTGCAAGCATTTGTTTCGGGTTAGCATTTCCTAGCGGACACATGCATCCGATTTCATCCAAACCTCCTTAGTTGTCTCTTACGACATACGTGGCAGGTAACTATGGTTCTATTCTTTACACCCCATTTTTGGGCCCCAGTAACCACTCGGGCGTTATTAATATTCGAACGCTCCATATCAACCACTTGTTAAACCACTTTTTTTAATTTGTATGTGATATGAGCCCAAGAGCGATTGTACTTTGTGCCAGCTATGCACTTACAGTAGGCCAGCACATATAATTTGTGCCAGCTATGCACTTACAGTAGGCCAGCACATATAATTTGTGCCAGCTATGCACTTACAGTAGGCCAGCACATATAATTTGTGCCAGCTATGCACTTACAGTAGGCCAGCACATATAATTTGTGCCAGCTATGCACTTACAGTAGGCCAGCACATATAATTTGTGCCAGCTATGCGCTTACAGTAGGCCAGCACATATAATTTGTGCCAGCTATGCACTTACAGTAGGCCAGCACATATAATTTGTGCCAGCTATGCACTTACAGTGCCACAATATATTGTGCCAGCTATGCATACAGTAGGCCAGCACATATAATTTGTGCCAGCTATGCACTTACAGTAGGCCAGCACATATAATTTGTGCCAGCTATGCACTTACAGTAGGCCAGCACATATAATTTGTGCCAGCTATGCACTTACAGTAGGCCAGCACATATAATTTGTGCCAGCTATGCACTTACAGTAGGCCAGCACATATAATTTGTGCCAGCTATGCGCTTACAGTAGGCCAGCACATATAATTTGTGCCAGCTATGCACTTACAGTAGGCCAGCACATATAATTTGTGCCAGCTATGCACTTACAGTAGGCCAGCACATATAATTTGTGCCAGCTATGCACTTACAGTAGGCCAGCACATATAATTTGTGCCAGCTATGCACTTACAGTAGGCCAGCACATATAATTTGTGCCAGCTATGCACTTACAGTAGGCCAGCACATATAATTTGTGCCAGCTATGCACTTACAGTAGGCCAGCACATATAATTTGTGCCAGCTATGCGCTTACAGTAGACCAGCACATATAATTTGTGCCAGCTATGCGCTTACAGTAGGCCAGCACATATAATTTGTGCCAGCTATGCACTTACAGTAGACCAACACATATAATTTGTGCCAGCTATGCACTTACAGTAGGCCAGCACATATAATTTGTGCCAGCTATGCACTTACAGTAGGCCAGCACATATAATTTGTGCCAGCTATGCGCTTACAGTAGGCCAGCACATATAATTTGTGCCAGCTATGCACTTACAGTAGGCCAGCACATATAATTTGTGCCAGCTATGCACTTACAGTAGGCCAGCACATATAATTTGTGCCAGCTATGCACTTACAGTAGACCAACACATATAATTTGTGCCAGCTATGCACTTACAGTAGACCAACACATATAATTTGTGCCAGCTATGCACTTACAGTAGGCCAGCACATATAATTTGTGCCAGCTATGCGCTTACAGTAGGCCAGCACATATAATTTGTGCCAGCTATGCACTTACAGTAGGCCAGCACATATAATTTGTGCCAGCTATGCACTTACAGTAGGCCAGCACATATAATTTGTGCCAGCTATGCCTTACAGTAGCCAGCACATATAATTTGTGCCAGCTATGCGCTTACAGTAGGCCAGCACATATAATTTGTGCCAGCTATGCGCTTACAGTAGGCCAGCACATATAATTTGTGCCAGCTATGCACTTACAGTAGACCAACACATATAATTTGTGCCAGCTATGCGCTTACAGTAGGCCAGCACATATAATTTGTGCCAGCTATGCACTTACAGTAGGCCAGCACATATAATTTGTGCCAGCTATGCGCTTACAGTAGGCCAGCACATATAATTTGTGCCAGCTATGCGCTTACAGTAGGCCAGCACATATAATTTGTGCCAGCTATGCGCTTACAGTAGGCCAGCACATATAATTTGTGCCAGCTATGCACTTACAGTAGGCCAGCACATATTAATTTTGTGCCAGCTATGCAGCTTACAGTAGGCCAGCACATTAATTTGTGCCAGCTATGCACTTACAGTAGGCCAGCACATATAATTTGTGCCAGCTATGCACTTACAGTAGGCCAGCACATATAATTTGTGCCAGCTATGCACTTACAGTAGGCCAGCACATATAATTTGTGCCAGCTATGCACTTACAGTAGGCCAGCACATATAATTTGTGCCAGCTATGCGCTTACAGTAGGCCAGCACATATAATTTGTGCCAGCTATGCGCTTACAGTAGGCCAGCACATATAATTTGTGCCAGCTATGCGCTTACAGTAGGCCAGCACATATAATTTGTGCCAGCTATGCACTTACAGTAGGCCAGCACATATAATTTGTGCCAGCTATGCGCTTACAGTAGGCCAGCACATATAATTTGTGCCAGCTATGCGCTTACAGTAGGCCAGCACATATAATTTGTGCCAGCTATGCGCTTACAGTAGGCCAGCACATATAATTTGTGCCAGCTATGCGCTTACAGTAGGCCAGCACATATAATTTGTGCCAGCTATGCGCTTACAGTAGGCCAGCACATATAATTTGTGCCAGCTATGCGCTTACAGTAGGCCAGCACATATAATTTGTGCCAGCTATGCGCTTACAGTAGGCCAGCACATATAATTTGTGCCAGCTATGCGCTTACAGTAGGCCAGCACATATAATTTGTGCCAGCTATGCGCTTACAGTAGGCCAGCACATATAATTTGTGCCAGCTATGCACTTACAGTAGGCCAGCACATATAATTTCTGCAACATTTTTTATTTACTAGGGTTGCTTTCCTAAGCCCCCTACCTTAGCCGCCTCTTACGGCATGCCTTGAAGGTCGTAGTGTTACTATTGTTTGCTCCCCTTGAAGCATTAGGCATTAACAGATTCATTCCAATACTTATTATTTAACAGATGCATTCCAATACTTATTATTTAACAGAACACATTTGTACAGTCCTGTAACTGTAAGAAGACACAGCATACAGAGTCTTCTACAACAGAACATCAGGAAATAAGGAGAAAGGAAGACCATGAAAAAGTGATGGTTAGAGGCATAGCAGATAATGTCAAAGACAAAATAACAATCACCCAAGCTACCAGAACAGCGCAAGGACAAAACAGGAAACATCGACACTGTAAAACTGGTAGTAGTGTGACGACAGAAAGACTCGACACTGACAACCCGGACGACAGAAAATCGACGGCAACAACCTGTGTAGTGTGACGACAGAAAGACTCGACACTTGACAACAGTCTGGCTAGTAGTGGACGACAGAAAGACTCGACACTGACAACAGTCTGCGTAAGTGGACGATAGAAAGACTCGACACTGGACAACAATCTGGTAGCAGTGTGACCACAGAAAGACTCGACACTGGGCAACAACCTGATAGTAGTGTGACGACAGAAAGACTCCACACTGGACAACAACCTGGTAGTAGTGTGTCGACAGAAAGACTCGACACTGGACAACAACCTGATCGTAACAGTGTGACGACAGAAAGACTCGACACTGGACAACAACCTGATAGTTATTTTGATGTTATTTTGAAGATGGAGAAATTATTTTTTAAAGGAATTTGTTTTGTACACTTTTCTAATGATTGTTTCGCAGGAGAGAACATAAGAACTACTAGAAGAAGATTGAAGGATTGAACAGAGAACTAATCAAAGACAGATTGAGTTTAAAAATTGTATATGGATCTATTTAGTAAATTTAATGCCCGTCTCCCCAGCGTGTTCGTAGCGCGTTGGACTACGAGTGACTATCCCTCTGTGTGTGCGGGTTCAATTCCGCGGGATGGCAGAAAAAGCCACAGATTCCCCAGATTTACGGTGTTCGTGGCACCGAACCGAAGGGTTACGATGTCCATGGCACCGAGCCGAAGAGCTGAAAAGCTCAAGTGTTACTGGATCGGAAAAAAATGTAAATTTAATATTATGAACTTAACATAAAACTAAAAAATCTAAAGGCAAAGGAGTGACTTTATTGTACCAGGTTTCCCCATGTCTCTTCTTCTTCTTCCCTTCGTCCCATAGTAGGCATAAGTCCCCAACCAATGCTTTACAAGCTCTCGTGTACCTGGTTACGGTTTTATAGCTAAATATTTTTACTGGATGGGTTGTTAATCATACACCAAACCTTCACTTTCGATATATATGGCATGTGGTAGGTATTAGTGGTTCTATTATTTGCTCCGAATTTGGGCCCCGGTAACCACACATGCTTCTGATTTGTATGATGATTCATCTTTGACTCATTATTGGACAGGAGAGACGTGTAGGCGCATGTGCTGAGATTCTCATTGTCTATTTTTCGATCAGATCTCATATCAGACATGTATGCACTTACCCTTCTACGAGTTCCAAGTAGCTCGTCTTCGATCCCTACCCACTTAACCAGACATTAGTCTGTTACCAGGGCCACCACTTGGAGGTGGGGTAAGACATTGATCAGTGCCAGCTCACTGACCGACTTAGCCAGATATTAGTCTGTTACCAGGGTCACCACTTAGAGGTGGGGTAAGATCTTGATCAGTGCCAGCTCACTGACCCACTTAGCTAGAGATTAGTCTGTTACCAGGGCCACCACATGGAGGTGGGGTACGATCTTGAATCTTGATCAGTGCCAGCTCACTGACTACTGTATATCCTTACATTATTAAGCCTGTGACCCCCATATAGAGACGCCTAAAACTATTGAAAGCTAAATGTCGGAAGGGGGTGGGACCTCTGTGGCGTAGATGTTAGGTACTCGCTTCTCGCTCCAATGCTACTCGGTTCGCTCCCTCGTAGAGCCATTTTCCCAGAGATCCATACTCTCAATGTAGGTGAGATCGAGTTCCTAGTCCTATAGGCAACGGATGAGATAAAACGTAGATCCATTGTTCAAGTTAAGTAGTAAAAAGAACATTTCAAAATCCAGAAGAGCAGGCTGGAAAGCCGCTGCACGATCTAAATTCATTAGAAAATTTTAATAATAAAATATCAACAATATTTTTGTGCAATCTTCAAAATTACATCAGGGTACTCGTCTGTGCTACGGAGTTCGTCACTGCCAATGAGATCTCCCTGTGTAAGTGAGATATCAGAGCATACAAGTTTATTCATCGAAGTGAAATCGCTATCTCGATCGTTCCTTTTTCGGCCATTTTTATCATTCTTATTGTAATATATAAACAGCCTTTGCCAAGAACGCAATTTTACGTCACATCGTTCAGTAACATTTGGAGCTCTAGTGCTTATCCTTCGGTGACGTGTCAGATTTCAACCAGCGTTTACTGGGTTCGCTCTCCGTCAGCCTTTGACTGTCCCTGCAAGGCTGCAGGTTATCGAAGTGAAATGACTATGTTCTTCTGTGCTGCTGTTCTTCTTCTTCAAACGCTCCATATCGACCACTTGCTTAACCACTCTTATCATTTATATGTGATCTGAACCTAAGAGCAATTGTACGTTGTGCCAGTTATGCCCTAACAAGTAGGCCAGCACATTCGATTTCTGCAACGCTTTTCTTTATACTATGATAACTTCCCTAACACCATTCCTTAGTCGCCTCTTACGACATGCCTTTTAGGTCGCAGAATTACTATTCATTGCTTTCCTTGTGGACACTGTCATCAAGAGCGCAATGATTACGATCAAATCAATCAATCAATCAATCAATCATACTTGCTCAACCAGATTGTCCTAACCTATCTACTACTGTTAATTATTAATGTTTTATAGAAGAATAGTTATAATCTTGTTCTATTCATGAAAGCAACTTCATAATGTTTTATAGAAGAATAGTTATAATCTTGTTCTATTCATGAAAGCAACTTCATAATATTTTATAGAAGAATAGTTATAATCTTGTTCTATTCATGAAAGCAACTTCATAATATTTTATAGAAGAATAGTTATAATCTTGTTCTATTCATGAAAGCAACTTCATAATATTTTATAGAAGAATAGTTATAATCTTGTTCTATTCATGAAAGCAACTTCATAATGTTTTATAGAAGAATAGTTATAATCTTGTTCTATTCATGAAAACAACTTCATAATATTTTATAGAAGAATAGTTATAATCTTGTTCTATTCATGAAAGCAACTTCATAATATTTTATAGAAGAATAGTTATAATCTTGTTCTATTCATGAAAGCAACTTCATAATATTTTATAGAAGAATAGTTATAATCTTGTTCTATTCATGAAAGCAACTTCATAATGTTTTATAGAAGAATAGTTATAATCTTGTTCTATTCATGAAAGCAACTTCATCAAATAGCTTGTCCTGAGCAGAATTTTGCCACTCCAACAGTCCTTCAGAATTTCTCTCTTTCACATTTCCCAGATGTCCCGCCTCTGCAGCCGTCATGTTCAAACCATCAGTTCCATCCTGAATCCATCTTCTCCGTGGTCTTCCTCTTATTCTCTTTAGCTGGTATGCTGCTTCCTTCCATGATGGTCTTCTCCAGCCTTTCATGTCTTTTTATATGTCCAAAATATCTCAATTTTCTCTTTCTTATTTGTAGCATCAGCCAGTTTTCTTTGATTTTGAGTTCTTTCTGGATAGATCTATTTGTTCTCTTCTCTGTCTATGATATACGGAGAACTCTTCTGTAACACTTATATTCAAAAGCACATATATGTTTTTCCACTGTTCTATTAAATGTCCATGCTTCACATCCATACGTTGCCACTGGGAATATGCCTGCTCTTAGTATTCTAATCTGTGTTTTCCTATCAGTTTCGTTCCATATTGTTTTTTGTGGTTTAATTTATTTTTATAAACACCTCCCATTTAATAAAACAATTATTTATTTTCATTAAGGTAAGCGTTGCAAATACCCGCTTTGTCATAACACGAGTGACTTGAACAAGAATCCTCCCAAATGATGAATGCAGCTTCTAGAACACGCTGTGTTGTTTCCCGTCCGACTCGTGTCGTCAACTTGTTAAACAACAGCCGAACAGAAATACAACTCTAGACCCGGGTCTAGGTAGTTACAGGAAAAACCACTCCACAGAATTTGCATGTTTGGTCTCTCTTTACAACATTTAGGACAAGCTTCCCTGGAACGGTGGAACCACTGTTCAATAATCAGTTGTTGGAACATCGATCGATGGGGGAAATGTTGTTGGCAGTCAGTGGGCGCGGCCTTGTCGGTCTTACTTCTTCCAGTTCCTCGAATGTTCCATATCGACCACTTGTTAACCACACTGTGGGATCTATATGTGATCTGAGCCTTCTTCTTCTTCTTCGCGTTCGTTCTTTACGACCAATTTTAATCACTCTTTGTGATATGTTTGATCTTTGCCAAGAACGTGTATACGTTGCATATTGTTTGGTAGGCCCCTAAACGCATAGACTTCTACACGTTTAGGACATGTGCATCGATTTTAGCAAAAGCTGATCTGTGCCTAAGAGTGATTGTACGTTGTGCCAGTTATGCACCTACAAGAAGGCCAGTACATCCGATTTCTGCAACGCTTTTTATTTATTAGGGTAGCTTCCTAGGCCTCTACCTCAGTCACCTCTTACAACATGCTTTTAGGTGCAGTGGTACTATTCTTTGCTTCCTTCGGTTCCGGCACCACACGGGAGTGTCGGTCTTACTAAAGTCTATCTATCTGTCTATCTATCTGTCTATCTATATGTCTATCTATCTATCTATCTATCTGTCTATCTATCTATCTATCTATCTATCTATCTATCTGTCTGTCTATCTATCTATCTATCTATCTATCTATCTATCTATCTATCTATCATGTCTATCTATCTATATCTATCTATCTGTCTATCTATCTATCTATCTATCTTCTATCTATCTATCTATCTATCTATCTATCTATCTATCTATCTATCTATCTATCTATCTATCTATCTATCTATCTATCTATCTATCTATCTACTATCTATCTATCTATCTATCTATCTATCTATCTATCTATCTATCTATCTATCTATCTATCTATCTATCTATCTATCTATCTATCCATCTATCTATCTATCCGTCTATCTATCTATCCGTCTATCTATCTATCCGTCTATCTATCTATCTATCTATCTATCTATCTATCTATCCGTCTATCTATCTATCGTCATCTATCTATCCGTCTACTCTATCATCTATCTATCTATCTATCCGTTATCTATCTATCGTCTATCTATCTATCTATCTATCTATCTATCTATCTATCTATCTATTTGGTCTGTAGTTATCTGTTGTATACGTCTGTCTATCTATGTACTGTTAGTTATCTTCTTGGTATGCTGGGATCTATCTTGTATCTATGCTAGTTTTATTCACATGACATGATCTTTCCCATGTATACTTTCTATACCATTGATTATCTAACTTCAGTCTGGTTTCGTGGTCTGGTATTACGTGTTATCTTATACTTGTATTACTAAAGACCGTATCACTTCTGTTTATCTCTCATGTTATCTCTTACACGTTTAATGTTGTTATAACTAGTCTGATCTACACGGATGCAATTAAGTCTTTTATACCTGAGTTGATACATTCTCACTACGAGAATAGCTTTGGTAAGAATCGACAGTACATGGTTCTCTGGCATCTTGTCTATTTGCCTACCGTCATGTCGTTGCGTTTATCGTATAAGCAGATGGATTTGTGAAACACACAGTCAACTATATCTACCATTATCAAACTACCTGTCTGGCTAAGCTACCACCTGAGGTGGGATCCTCACAATCTATTATCTATCTATTCTCATTATCTATCTATCATCATCTATCTTGTCTCTTAGTTTATCTTTCTTTATTTCTGTTGTTTATCTCTTCTCATTTTTATTCTTCTCTGTTTTCTCTTTTCTGTTTTATCTCTTCTCTGTTTTATCTCTTCTCTGTTTTTTTTATTTGTATATATATTCCTCTCATATTGTTAATCGTTACACAGGGCTTACAAATTTTTTCCATACGCTCTGTCCAGAGAACATGCTCAATATTTTCCATGGAACTGAGATCTTCCTGTGGGAGAAAGTGCTTGGAGCACACATGGTTACCCATGGAAGTGCAATGATGATGGTCCTAGCAATTAACCAACATTTATATGGGACGGTACAACATCAAAGCTGACATAAAAATAAGTCAAGAGGCAACAAACGAACTTACAAACAAGGAAACACAATAATCCACACACTCACTCACACAAACACACAAACTGTAATACTCATTCCACACAAAAGCACGCCCTTGTTGCTACACAGAATCGCACGATGTGATTACTTCCCCTAGCCACCGGAAACAGGCCATTACATTATCATCCATTTAACCAGTTTCCGGTAGGGCTATAGTTAATATGACCGCGGGAGAACAGGACCCAGACATGGCTGATTTTTTTCTTTCGTGGAATACCTGTAGTATGTGACATAGACACGAATGCCACCTGTTTTGATAAGCTGTCATTTCCTTAATTAGGGGTGGTTACCAGAAGATCGTCTTCAACGGTTACTGGGCAGAAGTAGCTTTCAAAAATATTTATTTGCTCACTAAGAGAATGCGTAACATTATGTTATCAGTGCCAAACCTGGACGCTGGCATCAAATGATAGAAGGGCACGTGTGGGGGCATGGGACCCGAAAGGGATACAAAGAATAGTACCACTGTGACCTACAAGGAATGTTGTAAGAATCTTCTGATGAGGACCTAGGAAGCTACCTTAAAAAATTAAAAAGCATCGCGGAAATCGGATGTGTTGACCTACTTGTAGGCGCATAACTAGCACAACGTAAATCGCTCTTAGGCTCAGATCACATACAAATTACACAGAGTGGTTAACAAGTGGTCGATATGGAGCATTCAATGAAGAAGAAGCTTACTAGGAGCGTGTGTAACATTATGCAACCAGAGCCAAACATGGACACTGACATTAAATGATAGAAGAAAACTAGTCACAACAGAGATGAAGCGTCTACGCAGAATGCTGGGTGTAACAAGAAGAGACCAGTTAAGAAATGAAGACATCTAGAAAAACGTAGGTACAACATCAGTACTAGACTTCATCAAGAAACAACAAATTAAATAGTTCGGCCATATAAGCAGATTACCAACAGACAATGCACCTCAAAGAGATATGTTGCTCCGATACAATGGAAACAAAGCAAAAGGCCGGCCACGCAAAAGATGGACCTCAAATAACAGACACTGTTTATGAAGGGCACACAAGGACACGTTCTAGAAATCTCTTGACGCTTTGATGCAAAACAAGATTAGAGAAAAGAGAGAAGGAAAGAACATGCTAGCATCCCAATGTTTATCAGGAAGATGAGAATCACAAAAAGAGAACTTCGTATGTCATTTAAATTTATATTTTAGAAGACATTAGTGTACATTATTTCACGTAGATTTAACTGCAGCGCTGGAGTAGAACAGATTCCCCAAATATGCTTTGCAGTCGAAAGAGGTTGGGTTCGGAAAGCTGAATATTGAACCCAACTGAGGTAAATGGTTGTATGGCTCAGTAGAATAATAGAACAGACAGATTGGCAAGTTTTCAAACTGGAAAATGCACTTTTGAGTATTTCATTCTTAACACCGCGTGTCCTCTCTGGCAGCCTGGTTAGCTATGAAGAAGCAAAACTCATCATCATAGTGCACTACAAAGCAACGTAGGAGAAAGAACATCCAAAACACAACAAGGATGAGGAATATTAAGAACTGGTCAGAAGGGACCAGACTGTCATACTTCGCCTCCGACGGGTTACAACTTAATGAGACACCATCTGTACACTAAATTCAAGATATGCACCAACGACCTGTGACCCTGTGGCTTAGTGAGTATGACAACAGAGCATATCCTACAGAATTGCCCTCAGTATGAAGACCTGTGAAGAAATAGGTGGCCCACTAACACCAGCGTCCAAGACAAACTGTATAGAGTGGCTGCCAATCTGAGGCAGACAGCTGCCTTTATTAGAGAATCCGAAATATACCAATCTAGTGGTAACGCAGAAGAAGAATAATCCTCACTGTGATCTGCATTTGGTTTAAACCAAACTACAGTTGATACGTTTTGCTGTTAGTTTACAGCTCTAGTCGAACAACTGAACTCTACCAGAGCAGGAGTTTCCGCAGCACTAAACATAGCATATACGCCTGGAGCTGTTGGTGGTTTCTGCCAGGACTAAGCATAGCACTACACGCCTGGAGCTGTTGGAGGTTTCTGCCAGCACTAAGCATAGCACTACACGCCTGGAGCTGTTGGAGGTTTCTGCCAGGACTAAGCATAGCACTACACGCTTGGAGCTGTTGGAGGTTTCTGCCAGCACTAAGCATAGCACTACACGCCTGGAGCTGTTGGAGTTTTCTGCCAGCACTAAGCATAGCACTACACGCCTGGAGCTGTTGGAGGTTTCTGCCAGCACTAAGCATAGCACTACACGCCTGGAGCTGTTGGAGGTTTCTGCCAGCACTAAACATAGCACTACACGCCTGGAGCTGTTAGAGGTTTCTGCCAGGACTAAGCATAGCACTACACGCCTGGAGCTGTTGGAGGTTTCTGGGTTTTACAAGAAAGCTCGGTGCCCCCCACAACCCCCAATTGCACTATAGAAAAAGAGTGAAAATTCCTATTTCCTGTGGTTAGAAGAAGAAAAAGAAGAAGAAGAAGAAGCCGAACAACTGGTATATTTATACCTTTCGGCTAAGCACATCCGGAATTCGGCAGTATACGAGTTGCCGAATCTAGATACAACGAAACATTCCTGAACTTCAGTGTTTCATGTTTGTCTTGTTTGTTTTTTTCTCCATTTTTTTGCTATCCCCCGACATCGTCCTCTGCAATCCAATGTCAAACATGCTGATGACATCAAGATCGTGGCTGGGAATAATAATCTAGCAATCAAGCTAAAACACAAAGAATATCAAACAACAAACACAGGGAAAATATTCTCATAGGCCATTTCAAAAGAAAATAGACCAGCACCTCACACGAAATCGGAACTGCCGTCTTTGAGAACTCCCGGGACGAGTGCGGATTTCTCTCGATCGCTTCTCGTTGTTTCCAGCGTACAGACATACGAGAGATATTAACCTTTATATTCCCAGCTTCCATGCTCTCTAACGCAGATTTCTGCCGTTTGTTTTCCATACGTCACAAATGTCCCTGTGACTCTTCGAACTTTTACTTCGGCAAGTTCAAGATGGTGGCGTGGCCTTTGATACCCGATCAGGATTTATTTATCGTCAGAAGAACGATCATTAAGGATTAATCCTCTTGAGATCGAGAAGAACGGTTTCTGTTTCTTCAAAGCCGCGCGTGAGGTCCTCCTTGTACACTTTGTTGTCTGTGAATATACCGGGGGTATTTCGTTTTGTTAATGTTACGCCTTATATTAAGCCCAGCTGTACTTTGAAACTTTAACATTTCTAATATTATTTATTCTTGCGTGTGTGGGGAGGGAGAGAAGGCGAGTGATGTGTGTGTGATTGTGTGTGGGGGAGTGCGTTTATTTTTGTGTGGGTGGGTGTATATTTTTGTGTGAGTGGGGGGTGCGTGTGAGTTTCTGTATATGCGTGTGGGGACATTAGGGAACACTAAGAAAGAGTTCCCGCAAAAATTAGTAAGTTGTGATATTAGAAAACAAGATTACATTTGAAGTCTGAAAACGCACACCTGTATGGCGAGGGACACTGATAAAAAAGAAAGCAGTCATTCACGCAAAAATCCATCAGAAGCGTCATACCAGGTGTCCTAACTACGCCATAATTCATGATGGTCGAACGAAAGAGGAAGAAGAAAAAGAAAAGTAAGCCAAGACCACGTATGGATTCATAGAATGCAAATTAAAACATCACATTTCTAAACTAAGTATGCAAAAGGTAGGAGGCCTAGGGCTAGGAGGACTGCCTAGAGTAGTTGATAGTAGCTCGGCCTGCTAGCTGTGAGACGCCTCATAGCTCGGGTTCGAACCTACTGTCCGGCATTTGTTCGAGTCCCCTGGTCTTACTCAGGACGATAACATGAGTACCTCTGAAGTCGGAGAAAATCTGCCTGTATGGCGAGGGAATACTAATTACGAGTACATTGAGCAGACGGCTGCCAGTGTAAAGTAATTTACAATGTGCATGCTGCTGCCATTGTAAGAAATTGGAAAAACGGATTTTCACGCAAAAATCAGTTTCAGAGATGAAACTTCGTCTGAGTTGAAAGCGGACAAAAGAAAAAAAAAAAAACAAAGCGGACCAGCGGTTTTACAGACAGTAACAAGACAATTAACCAAAGC
Organism: Arion vulgaris; assembly: GCA_020796225.1. Taxonomy (NCBI): domain Eukaryota; kingdom Metazoa; phylum Mollusca; class Gastropoda; order Stylommatophora; family Arionidae; genus Arion; species Arion vulgaris. The sequence goes on from CM036755.1 coordinate 6,566,234, forward strand.
CCACAAGCGGTTTTACAGACAGTAACAAGACAATTAACCAAAGCCCACAAGTGGTTTTACAGACAGTAACAAGACAAGTAACCAAAGCCCACAAGCGGTTTTACAGACAGTAACAAGACAATTAACCAAAGCCCACAAGCGGTTTTACAGACAGTAACAAGACAATTAACCAAAGCCCACAAGCGGTTTTACAGACAGTAACAAGACAATTAGCCAAAGCCCACAAGCGGTTTTACAGACAGTAACAAGACAATTAGCCAAAGCCCACAAGCGGTTTTACAGACAGTAACAAGACAATTAACCAAAGCCCACAAGCGGTTTTACAGACAGTAACAAGACAATTAACCAAAGCCCACAAGCGGTTTTACAGACAGTAACAAGACAATTAGCCAAAGCCCACAAGCGGTTTTACAGACAGTAACAAGACAATTAGCCAAAGCCCACAAGCTGTTTTACAGACAGTAACAAGACAATTAGCCAAAGCCCACAAGCGGTTTTGCAGACAGTAAAAAGACGATTAGCCAAAGACAATTGCAAAGTTAATACTGTATTCCTCTCATATGCCACAGGGCATGGAAATGGGGCCTACACGTACAGTAACTGTCGTTACAGCTTGTAATAACGCTTTTTGGGCGGGTGGGACAGAGAATAGAACAAATAGATCTATCGAGAAAGAACTCAAAATCAAAGAAAACTGGCTGATGCTACAAATACGAAAGAGAAAATTGAGATATTTTGGACATATAAAAAACATGAAGGGCTGGAGAAGACCATCATGGAAGGAGGCATACCGGCAAAGAGAAGAAGAGGAAGACCACGGAGAAGATGGATTCAGGATGTAACTGATGGTTTGAACATGACGGCTACAGAGGCAGAACATCTAACCGATTAGAGAGAGAGAAATTCCGAAGGACTGTTGGGGTGGCAAAGTTCTTCTCAGGACAAGCTAGTTGCTGATGATGATGAGAAAAGACAATTGCAGAGTTAAGACTGTATTCCTCTAATATGCCGCACGGCATGAAAACAGGTCATGTCCTTTACTTAGCAGTACAATAACAATAGAAGTAATATAAACACTGCGCGTCAACGTCTTCAGACAAGTCAGCTTTGTTATCATTGTTAACCCGTAAGTAACACAAGATGTTTGCCAGGGATATGGCATCCTTGTAGCGTTGTTTTAAGTGGATTGACTTGTTTATATTTGATCCATATTTTATTAGTTTCCATGGAACAACAGTGTTTATAGTAGATACATCTCACCTGGTCTGTGTCACTTAACAGATGTATTCTGTACCTGGTGACTTCGGCACCGTCTCTATACAGCAATATTCTTTGCAGCACCTCACTCTTAACACGTCTCAGATAGAAAATATAATAGTTTAATTTTTAGTAAGTTCTCTGGTTCCTACCTCGTTATGTTCGATCAATCTGTCAATCATATACCGTCTGGTAATCAAAGGGTGATGTACTGACCCCCAAAATGTTTTGTCCTTTGTCCTGACAGTACAAAAAATACCAATTCTAAAATTATAATCACTAATCTTCTTCTTTGCGTTCGTTCTTTACGACCAATTTTAATTACTCTTTGTGATATGTTTGATCTTTGCCAAGAACGTGTATACGTTGCACATTGGTTTGGTAGGCCCATAAACGCATAGATTTCTACAAGTTTAGGACATGTGCATCGCACTTCAGCCACACCTCCTTAGTCGCCTCTTACGACATGCGTGGCAGGTAACAGTGGTTCTATTCTTTACACCCCAAATTTTGGCCCTGGTAACCAATCAGGCGGATAATACTAATAAATACATTGAGGACGTCACATATTGTGAACATCTTGGCTCTATAATTACCAACAATGGAGATTGTAGGAAAGAAGCTAGAAGACTAGCCATGGCTTTCCAGATGGCGGTCAGTATGAAGTAACTATGACACGACTCAAGCAATGAAACAAATGTAAGACTTATGAGAACATGCATGTTCCCTGTGACAACATATGGATGCGAATCGGGGACCATAACACAAACATTAAAGAACAAAATTGAAGCTATTGAAACAAAGTGTTACAGAAAAGTTCTTAGAGCATCATGGACAGAGAAGAGAGAAAAACATAAAGACATCCTACAAGACCTGCATATCATGGAGCATTGGCTCATAAATAACATCATGTCCTGGAAGATGAAATATTTTGGCCACGTTAAACATCACAGTGGTTTGGAGAGAACGGTAATGGAAATCAGGATTCCTGGATTACGAGACAGGTGACGACCAAGTTCATCTGCATGACATTAAAGAAATCTTGAACATGACTCTGCAGGAAGCGGGAGAACTTGCTAGAGATAGAAAATTTTTTAGGAGGTCTGTGATGAAAGTGACATCCCGCAAGCGAGATGTCTCTACTTGACCCTGGTAGTACACTAGCAGACTATTGCCTGCGTCTTTACGATGATCCCCTGCCAAGTGAATATACAGGGTGTTCAAGATAATTGCAGCCCCATTGACAATTCGAAAGTTGCCACATACAAATTGAGTTGTGTTTATTTACTATTTAAACCGGTTCTGACTAGCTCGTCCTACGTCACATTTGTTCATCGCCCTTCCACACTACAATTACACACCGTCACACAACCTTGACCTATACTACGTCATAACTGAACCTTCTCATTTCCATACATATATGCCAGATTAGCTCCATTCACGGGCTGCAATTATCTTGAACACCCTGCATCTTCCCCTTGCTCACCTATCTTCTACCTTCTACCGTCTACCTCCTACCTTCCCTTCCAAGATAGTTTTCAACAGAGTGTCATGTCTCTTCCTCTTCTTCTTCTTCTTCTTCAATGATCCAGTGACACATGGGCTCCTGCCCCTTCGTCCCAATGCTATGTAGTGGTATCTGCATGTGTTTATAAGTTGTTCTTTTGTTCTGTATAATGTGTTCCATTTCTCTGGCCTTGCAGGGAGTATCTTCCTGACATCATCTAGTATTTGGCATCTGAAGAGAGGTGGTGGTGAACGGTTTCATGATACTGTGCACACAGCGGGCACTTAGAATGGGTTTGTCATGTCTCTTATTGAGACCAAAATATATAATTTGTCTGTTTTCTATTTCCTAAAAAGTTCCCTATTCACTCCTATTCCGTATGAAAGTTTGGACGAGTAGCCTAGGATAGAGCGATATGGAGAAATTGCATCCAGATCATATATTACATACAACGGTACTATAGGAATATAATATCCATAAATATTCTTTCTTTTTTTTGCTGTCAAACTGTTGATTGATAGATTGATAGATTGATAGATTGATAGATTGATAGATTGATTGATTGATAGATTGATAGATTGATAGGATCATAACCATTGCACTTCGGTGAGTAACCATGTGTACTCCGATCTCTTTCTTACACAGGAAGATCTCAGCAGCAGTGCACGAGCTAGGTATCGAGGCTCCCTGATGTAATTTAGAAGATGGTCAAAATATTTTGTAGGAATTGTTTTTAACATTCTTTCTAATTATTATATTTTTCCAGGTAGCGGTTTTCCAGCCTGTTCTCGAATTTTAAATTCCAAGGGTTCTTTTACGTTTTCAACTTGAACATGGGACCTACGTTTTATCGTCCATCTCCGACAGAACTAGGAACTCGATATTATCTACACTAAGATCAAGGATATCTTGAAAAATATTCTGATAGCTCCACGAGGGAGCGAACTGATCACATTTTGAACGAGAGCCCGAACGCCTAGACTCTACACCACAGTGACACCCTCCCTTTTTTCCCGATCCAGAAGCAATTGAGCTTTTAGCTCTTCGGCTTGGTGCCATGGACATCGTAACCCTTCTGTTCGGTGCTATGGACATCATAACCCTTCTGTTCGGTGCCACGAACACCCTAAATCTGGAAAACCTGTGGCTTTTCTGCCAGTCCGCTGAATTGAACCCGCACTCACAGAGGACTTATCACCCGTAGTCCAACGCGCTACGAACACGCTGGGCAGGCGGGCAGTAACACTCTTAATAACCCCCAATATGGTTTGATCTCCAGAGTTAGCCAGCTGCCAGTAGCAATTTGCAACCATCTTGTACACAAACTGTTTGCTATTACCCCCTCACTGTTCAATTACAGCGGGTAAAAAAATGGCTCTGATCAACAAACAACTGTCAACAGTTTATGAATAGACGAAACAATGCTTCATTGGAATCTAAATTGAGAAAATCTCTATTTGATAGCTTGTCTGTTTCTATGTTACAGAGTGGCTGAAAAACTAATGAATCCAGCTCGGTAAAGTAATGAATTGCTGGAGGAAATCTCGGTGGTCTGTGTGGTTAAGTGCTTACGTTCTTGCTATGCGAGTCAAAGGTCGGGGGTTCGAATTCGAACCGAGCCGGTCTATTCGCGAAAGCAATTTTTTTTCAGAGACCCTTAAGATTGTTGCCGGAGCTACGGGATTCGTGTTTTGTGCAATACTCTCGGCAGGTGGTGTGCCATTCTTGCGGTAAAAGACATAGCCATATGGGGTAAAACGTCCGTCTACCCAGCGTGTTCGTAGCGTGTTGGACTACGGGTGACTAACCCTCTGTATGTGCGGGTTCAATTCCACGGGATGGCAGAAAAAGCCACAGATTCCCCAGATTTACTGTGTTCGTGGCACCTAACCGAAGGGTTACGATGTCCATGGCACCGAACTGAAGAGCTGAAAAGCTCGAGCGCTTGTGGATCGGTTTAAAAAACGGGGGTAAAACCGGTACAATAAAGTCAGTCGTTCGGCTTTGAATCCCCATTTTAAAGAGAATCTGCAACATGTGTAATAGCTGTTATTTTGATGTTGATGATGTGGTCATCTTTGATGTAGTTGATGATGTGGTCATCTTTGATGTAGTTGATGATGTGGTCATCTTTGATGTAGTTGATGATGTGGTCATCTTTGATGTAGTTGATGATGTGGTCAACTTTGATGTAGTTGATGATGTGGTCATCTTTGATGTAGTTGATGATGTGGTCATCTTTGATGTAGTTGATGATGTGGTCATCTTTGATGAAGTTGGTGATGTATTCAAATGTGATGTGGTTATGATGTAGTCCTCTTTGATGTTCTTAACGATGTTGTTATCTTTGATGTTGTTGATGGTGTGGTCATCTTTGATGTTTTTAATGATGTATTCATCTTTGATGCAGTTAATGATGTTGACATCTGTGATGTTGTTGATACATTTTGTTTGTTAAATCTTAGACTGTTTGAACCGCGTATTAGGGCAATGTAGGACAGGTAGGACGAGAGTCAGGGGAATTTAATGGATAGTAAAGTCGCATTGAAGATGCTCATGGGAGGATTTTTACTTTATGCCCACTACAAAAAAAATCCTTGGCCTTATCATGAGTTGAACACGGGTCTCGTGCATGAGAGCCACGCTCTAACTCATTCGGCCAGGCGTCCCTCTATTTTTATTTTAATATTTTTTAATTACTTATGTACCGTCAGCGACTTTGGTGTCCAAAGAACAAACGTTAAATGGTTTGGACACCTGACAAGATTGTTGTAGTCTCGTCCACCACAGAGAGCCACACTGAAAAAGTATAACGAGTACAGAGCAAGAGCAAGACCACGCAAAAGATGGAGCGACTACATCAAGAACAGCCTTTTGTATTTTCTTTTTTTTCCGATCCAGAAGCACTTGAGCTTTTCAGCTCTTCGGCTCGGTGCCATGGACATTGTAACCCTTCGGTTCGGTGCCAAGAACACCGTAAATCTGGGGAATGTGTGGCTTTTTCTGCCATCCCGCGGAATTGAACCCGCACACACAGAGGGATAGTTACCCGTAGTCCAACGCGCTACGAACACGCTGGGCAGACGGACTAGAGCAGCCTTAAGACAATGAGTAACACCTTACAAAGTGCATAAGATTAGCAGACACAAGATTACTATATTCGTGTCCCCTCCCCTTTCCCCCGCCTCTTGCAGACACTTTTATAAAGAATTAAATGGTGGAACAGAAGAAGAAAGAAGAAGAAGCGGCTTTGCAGAATATTCTGACCAAGTTTCAGCTATCAAGAAACAAAGAAGAAGAAGCCCCTTTGCAGAATATTCTGACCAAGTTTGAGCTATCAAGGGGTCTTTAACGAGCTCAATTTTAACACGCGATCTACATTTTACGGTCCGTCTCAGATAGGACTAGGAACTAGATCTCACCTACATTGTAAACAGGGATACCTGGAAAAATATTGTGACCGCTCCACTCGTAGAACGAACCTTATACCGTGGGAACAAGAGAAGACCATCTAACCTCTACGCTACAAGCACCCCCTTTGTCAGAATGATGAAATTGTGCCCGTGTGTTGCCCGGGGGCGCAACAAACGGGCGCAAAGAAAAGTAACACTGCAAACTACAAGGCATGTCGTAAGAAGCGATTGAAGTAGAAGCTACCCTAGTAAATAAAAAGCGTCACAGAAATCGAATCTATTTGTAGGATCGTAACTTGAAATAAAATCTCTCTTAGGCTCAGATCGCTTACAAATCACATATTGGTTTTTGACTTCTTCGTCTTCTTTTATCGTCACACTGCTACCGGGTTGTTGTCCAGTGTCGTGGTTTTCTGTTTTTGTCTTTCGCTGTTCTGGTGGCTTGTGTGATTGTTATTTTTGTTCTTTGACAGGATTCTGCTACGCCATCTAACCATCTTTTTCGTGGTCTTCCTCTCGCCTTCTTTCCTGATGTTCTGTTGCAGAAGACTCTGTATACTGTGAAATTTGGATGCATTCTTATTAGGTGGACATACCACTTCATTCAGTGGTTTAACAAGTGGTCAATATGGAGCCTTCGAAGAAGAAGAAGCAGAAGAAAAACTATGAAGAGAGAACCAACCACAGATTGATAATTATTCCCATCCGTTACTTCACCAACCCACAGGTATCCATAGACTCACCCAACTCTCCAATCCAAATCTGAATTTCCAAACTGCCATTCTTTCATTAGGTTAGACTAGTATTCATTAAATCAGAAATCAAGAGCAGGTACTTTTTCCCAGCTTTGTTTTGTTTTATTTGCTGGTCCATGTGTGTTTCGCTTGAATGAATTTATTCAATTATTTTATTGTTCATCTTTATGGTTAACCACATTCTCCGCAGAGTGTCGACATTATTGTTTTGTGTATGTGTGTGAGTCTGTTCATATCGCTACAGAATGTTCATTCCGCGACCAAATCTATATTTCTACTCACATTTTTTTACCTCGGCTTTGTGTCTCTTTCCCCCGATATTTGTTTAATTTTAATATTGTGTTCCCAATTCATAGTGTGCACTTTTGTGTTAGTTGAATTATGCATTTGTTTATGAAGTACAAATATTGCCCGTTTTATGCAAGTTCAAACAAAGTATGTGCAGCTTGTAACCGTGGTCAGATCAGCAGTCTTTTGTAGTTGAGAAATCTTGTACAAGAATCGTTAGTTTAGTTTGGTTGCAGCACTGCAAGCTGTTGTAATGACATGATCTGTGTTGGTTGTGCTCGACTGGGAAGCTAGGTGAGCCCAGTACCTGTGTTTTTTCTTTAGAGACACAAATGTTTCATGTAAAGGTGTATGGACATATGGTATATACGCCGAGGAGGAGGTTATCTCAGTCATCATTATCATCAACATCATCATCATCATTATCTAATAGATAGAAAATCAGGAAAGAAAGCGAGAGAAAGACCACGACATGGATAATTAGATCAGTGCCGGATTAAGCCAGAGCAGGGTCTGTAGCAAATATTACCGAGAGGCCCTAGGTTTTGTATAATCTCTCTCGCGATCCCGGCCTAGACTGATGAATCAACTTTTATCATGAATTTTACCGTGGTTTTAAGGGACTCCGTTCCTCTGTACAGCTTCTCGCAAAGCTCTATGTTTGTTTTGCATAATAATAAAATTAAACACAATTTTTTCAATCAAACACACAATCAATTACACAATCAAACAATCCTTTCTCGATTTAATGTGAGCAATTTTAGAGATTACATTCTGCATCACACTTAGCAACCAAATTCAGTAAATGTGCAAAGCAAGGGAATGTATTCTGCGTACTTATTTATATCCTTAATGCGTGCTTGTAAACTTGTAATTTTACAAGCTAAACATTTTCTGCTCTAAACGCGGGGCCTCCAGAAACGCGGGGCCTATAGCATTTTCTACTTCTGCTATAGGGCTAATCCGGCACATAGTTAGATGACATAGCAGAATCCTACCAAAAACAAAAATAAATATCCCCTAAGTCACTAGAGCAGCGTAAAACAAAAACAGAAAACCACGACACAGGGCAACAATCCGGTAACAGTGTGATGACAAAAGAAGAAAGAAGATCCAATAGCTTGTCCTGAGCAGAAATTTGTGACCCTAACAGAGCTTTGGATTTACTTTCTTTCACATGACCTGTGTCCACCTCTGCTACTGCCATTCTCAAATCATCAGTTCCCAAGCCCGTGTGTTACCGAGGCTCTCAAGCTGAGCAAAGAATAGTAACAACGCGACCTACAAGGCATGTCGTAAGAGGTGACTAAGGTATAACATAGGAAAGCTACCTTAGTAAATAAAAAGCGTCGCATAAAGCAGAAAAAGTGACCTACTTGTAGGCACATAACTGGTACAACGTAGATTAGCTATTGGGTTTGGTTATTGGTTATTGGTTATTGGTTACTAAACTGACGTCATTGCACTCCGGGCAGACCCATAGGTGCTCAGTCTCCCCAACAGATATAGAAGAGTATGCATACTGATGATTCCTGTGGCTCGCTGATTAAACACACCTCTCACTCTGCCTCTAAGGCATCCAGTTCGACTTGAACAACGGGTAACTCCAAACTACTTAAATCGCTTGATCGATTCAACATCGATATTAGTGTCCTCATCCAACAGAGAGTCTCGAAGAGACCGAAGAATATCCCCTTATCCATCTTCAACTCCCCAACAATCGATGCTGTTGATGCAAGCCTGTCCGCTCTCTCATTACCGTAAACACCCGCATGCCCAGGACAGTATATCCACGTAAGCCGCTGGTTGGATCGCATACAAATCACAGAAAGTGGGTTAACAAGTGGTCGACACAACGTACACTCGCTCTTAGTCTCAGATAACATACAAATTGCAAAGAGCGGTTAACAAGTGGCAGATATGGAAAGCTTGACGAAGTAGAATCATTTCTCATCCATGTTGCAAGACTGTCAGTTGTTAGCAGGCCTGAGAAACGATACCTAGCACAATAGCACAGAGCTTGGCGAGAAGATGTACGGAGAAACGGAGTCCCTAAAAACAACGCAGAATTCATGAGACATTTTGGCTCATCGGTCTAGGCGGGGATCAAGATAAAGAGAGAGAGGGAGAGAGAGAGAGAGAGAGGAGAGAGAGAGAGAGAGAGAGAGAGAGAGAGAGAGAGAGAGAGGAGAGGGAGAGAGGGAGAGAGAGAGAGAGAGAGAGGGAGAGAGAGAGAGAGAGAGAAGAGAGAGAGAGAGAGAGAGAGAGAGAGAGAGAGAGAGAGAGAGAGAGAGAGAGAGAGAGAGGGAGAGAGAGATTTCTCATCCTGAATCCGTCGTCTCCGTTGCCCTGTCTTTCTCTTCTTTGACCCAATGCTTCCTTTCAAAATGGGTTGTTCCTTCTCTTCGTTTCTTGTTATATGTCCAAAATACTTTTATTATTTCCTTTGTATCAGAGTACGCTGAACTAGTTTTCTTTAGTTCTTGGTTCCTTCTGGAAATATCTATTTGTTCTCTTCTCTGTCCATGGTATGCAGAGCTCGCTTATGTATCCTTCTTTATGTGTTTTAGTAATTTGAGCTTAAAGTCGAAGGATTGACTTCATTGAACAGGGTGTTACCCCATATTGCTCGGTCCCTCTCCGCAGAAATAGCCCGCCACCTGCCGAGAGTATTGCATAAAGCACGAACTCCGTAGCTCCAGCAACAATCCTAGGGTCTCTGGAAAAAACTGCACTCGTGAACAAAACGGCGCGGTCCGGATTCGAGCCCACGACCTTCGACTCACAAGGCAAAGGAGCGTAACCACTTAGCCACAGAGAGCCATATTTGAGTCATCTGGATATCTGGGAGATCTGGATTCGAACTCACGGTCTTCAGAACGGCAGCAAATTTGAGATTGTTTTGTGTTGCGGTTTGTGTCAATTCTTCGTTTTTATTTTCTGATAGTATTTTCTGGGGATGGAAGATAAAGAGTAGAGGGGGGAGGAAGGGAGTTATATAGTGCAAATAATTAAGATCGCTTGCACGAAGCTGCCGCCACGCACATGCAAGTCATCGGTTCTATTTTCTCACCAATAGAAGAAAAAAAATGTATAACTTTACCGTTGGTTGAACACGGTTGTATAACTTTACCGTTGGTTGAACACGGTGTTCGACCCGTGTTTGTCTTTGACAATGAGCAACGATGAAGACTACAGTCAACATCCCATCTGCAGCCTTTACGTTTCAGTCTCAAGAGTCTACGCCCAACGGATTGAATTCACTGCACCGGGTTTTACCCACTATAGCTCCGTCCCTCTCCACAGAAAAGACACGCCTGCTGTTGAGATTATTACACAAAGCATGCTCTCTATAGCCATAGCTTTCTTCTACTTCGATCGCTCCATATCGACCACTTGTCAGCCACTCTGTCTGATTTAAATGTTATCTGAGCCTAAGAGCGATTGTACATTGTTCCAATTATGCGCCTACAAGCAGGCCAGCACATCCGATTTCTGCGCTGCTTTTTATTTACTAGGATAGCTACCCTAAGCCCCTACCTCAGTCGCCTCTTACGACATGCCTTATAGGTCACATTATTACTATTCTTTGCTCCCCTTGTGAGACCCAACAACACACTGGTCACACAACACACTGGTCACACAACACACTGGTCACACAACACACTGGTCACAGTCACAATAACAACACACTGGTCACACAACACACTGGTCACACAACACACTGGTCACAGTCACAATAACAACACACTGGTCACACAACACACTGGTCACACAACACACTGGTCACAGTCACAATAACAACACACTGGTCACACAACACACTGGTCACACAACACACTGGTCACAGTCACAATAACAACACACTGGTCACACAACACACTGGTCACACAACACACTGGTCACACAACACACTGGTTACAGTCACAATAACAACACACTGGTCACACAACACACTGGTCACACAACACACTGGTCACAGTCACAATAACAACACACTGGTCACACAACACACTGGTCACACAACACACTGGTCACAGTCACAATAACAACACACTGGTCACACAACACACTGGTCACACAACACACTGGTCACAGTCACAATAACAACACACTGGTCACACAACACACTGGTCACAGTCACATTCAAATAAACTGGGTACCAAACGTAATAATAACAACACACTGGTCACAGTCACATTCAAATAAACTGGGTACCAAACGTGATAATAACAACACACTGGTCACAGTCACATTCAAATAAACTGGGTACTAAACGTAATAATAACAACACACTGGTCACAGTCACATTCAAATAAACTGGGTACCAAACGTAATAATAACAACACACTGGTCACAGTCACATTCAAATAAACTGGGTACCAAACGTAATAATAACAACACACTGGTCACAGTCACATTCAAATAAACTGGGTACCAAACGTAATAATAACAACACACTGGTCACAGTCACATTCAAATAAACTGGGTACCAAACGTGATAATAACAACACACGGGTCACAGTCACATTCAAATAAACTGGGTACCAAACGTGATAATAACAACACACTGGTCACAGTCACATTCAAATAAACTGGGTACCAAACGTAATAATAACAACACACTGGTCACAGTCACATTCAAATAAACTGGGTACCAAACGTGATAATAACAACACACTGGTCACAGTCACATTCAAATAAACTGGGTACCAAACGTGATAATAACAACACACTGGTCACAGTCATATTCAAATAAACTGGGTACCAAACGTGATAATAACAACACACTGGTCACAGTCATATTCAAAAAACTGGTACCAAACGTGATAATAACAACACACGGGTCACAGTCATATTCAAATAAACTGGGTACCAAACGTGATAATAACAACACACTGGTCACAGTCACATTCAAATAAACTGGGTACCAAACGTAATAATAACAACACACTGGTCACAGTCATATTCAAATAAACTGGGTACCAAACGTGATAATAACAACACACTGGTCACAGTCACATTCAAATAAACTGGGTACCAAACGTAATAATAACAACACACTGGTCACAGTCACATTCAAATAAACTGGGTACCAAACGTAATAATAACAATATACAGAATAAATAACACAAAAATAATATGACTATTAGAATCCACATCTCTCCACACAATCCATCATCCACTCTGACGTCATATACTCATCCATACTAGAAGGTTCCATTAAATTCCCAAGAGTTATCCTTGAAAATGGCCTACTTGTGTAGTTATTCCCCGTGATTATTTTCTGTCTTGCAAACTAATATGATGAACAAAAGGCACACTGTAGCTTGTTCCCATCTCTTATTGACATACTCTCTGTCACTACTTTATTGCTAGCCCAGAACAAGATATATTAATTATCCTTATATATCGCACCGTGTTAATTTTTGCCATTGTGAACAATGATTTTTTTCCCCCTATTAAACATATTGCATTGCTGGAGTGCTGTTGACAGTATGAAGACAAGAGCTCTACGAGTGATAAAAGCAATGTATGGACGTTCTCTAAACATCAAAACTACCACTGAAGAATTAAAAGAACAAAACTCCCCCTTCGGCTCTACGCCTCTGGAGACTTAACGCGGGAGAGGTGAATACATACGCGTGTATTATAGAGGGAAACATCACAATGCAATAGCAAAATAAATAACACGACACTGAAACAAGTTCATCGATTTAAGTATCTGTAAACGTTCCTAACATCAGATGGAAGATGTAAAACAGAGATTAGGAGTAGAATTGCTCGTGTGGTACCAGAGACAGCAACGGAAGCAAAGAATAGTACCACTGCGATGTACAATGCATGTCGTAAGAGGCGGTTTGATGTAGTTCTTAGGTATGCTTCACTAGTGACAAAAAAGCAGCGCAGAAATCGGATGTGCTGGCCTACTTGTAGGCGCATAACTGGCACAACGTACAATCGCTCTTAAGCTCAGATCACATATAAATCACACAGAGTGGTTGACAAGTGGTCGATGTGGAGTGTTCAAAGAAGAAGAAGAAGGAGTAGAATCATCGTCATCATCATCAAGTTGCGTTTCCTTTATTTAATACGTTGCTTTCTTTGCAGCACATCTGAAATTCATTCTGTCTCTAGCTAGTTCACCCACTTCGTCGATGGTCATATTCATGGTTTCTTTAATATCTTGTAGCCATCTTCTTCTTGGTCTGCCTCTGCGTCCTGGGACCCTGCCTTCTAGTATTGTTCTTTCCAGGTCATCGTGACGCTTGATGTGACCAAAGTATGTAATTTTTCTGTATAGTATATTGTTTATTAGCCAATTCTCTTTAACATTTAGTTCTTTCAGGACATCAGTGTTCTTTCTTTTTCTGTCCATGGTATTCGTAGGATCTTTCTGTAGCATTTAGTTTCGAAGGACTGGATTTTCGCTCTTAATTTTTGTGTAATAGTCCATGATTCACAACCATAAGTAGCCACTGGGAAAATGCATGTTCTCAATATTTTTAATTTTTATATTTTGCTTGTGCTTTGCCACATGTTCTTCATTGTGTTTCACTTCTTGATTGCTATTGCCAATCTTCTTGAGATCTCTTTGGAGCAGTCACCGTTATTGTTAATTATTGAGCCCAGATATTCGTAGCTCTCTACACAATGTTCTTCATTGTTTACTTGGATGTTAGGTGAGCTTTTGCTTTGTCAGTTGACATGATTTTTGTTTTTGTGTATTCAAATATAGATGTTGGTCTTCACTATGTTTCTTGGTCGTCATGATTAGGTTTTCCAAACCTTCTTTGCTGGTGGATAATAATACTGTATCGTCTGCGTATCTAAGCTCTGGTATGAATTTGTCACCTATAGTGAGAGGGTCGTAATAGTGAGAGGGCTGTAATAGTGAGAAGGCCGTAATAGTGAGAAGGAGTAGAATAGCTCAAGCAAAAGAAGCTTTTTTGAAAATGGATAACACACAATATGTGTTAAAAAAAGGGTTTTTAAGCAGAAGGATTTGCTTCATTGCCCACGGTTTTACCCCATGGTTAGGTCTCTTATCTCCGTAGAAATGACACCTCACATTCCGGGAGTATTGAACAAAGCACGAACTCCGTAGCTTCAGCAAGAATCCTAGGAGTTTCTGGAAAAAAATACACTTGGGAACAGAACGGCGATGTCCGGATTTGAGCCCACGAACTTGGACTCATAAGAAAGGGTTTAACCAGTTAGCCACAGAGATCTCCTATTTGTGAATTCCCAAGCTATGATACTAAAGAAACGAGTACTCCAGTTCTATATTGAACTAATACTTATGTATGGCAGCAAATCATGGACAATTAACAAGCCATTTAGGAGCTCCCGATGTCCAAGTCACAGCCATCCGATCATGTTCCTCGGATGATCGCAGTCGATTTGCTCTGGAGAATCGGTTGATTTCTTTGTATGGCACCTTGCGACCACGTGGGCTCAACGTATTACATTCCTATGCTTCTTAGTACTTTCTCTTCCCATGCCTTGTAATCTATATGGGTATATGTTGCATGTATTCAAGTTATATATTTTATTATTTATTTTCTTTTATATTTCTTGTTTTTATGTGTGTTTTTTGTGTTACATTATTTCGTTCTTCGTTTTTATTCCCAGATTTTTATTAGAAACGTTTGAATATCTCCGTATGTAGTCGTCCATATGTTTTTTAAATTCGTCACTCCTGTTGTTCGTTTGCTTGATAAAGGCCTTGTTGGTCGAAACGTTGCTGTATATTGTCATTATTTTTGTAATATGTAAAACTACAGGACTTTGTGATTACGTGTTTCGACAATTAACAAGCAATCAATAAGATCATTGGAAGTCACAGAGATGTGGTTTTACAGAAGAATGCTGAAAATTCCTTGAACGACGAAGAAAACAAATGATGCGGTTTTGCACACAAAGAAAATCAAGGTTCTTCTGGCATATAATGCAAAGAGGAGGCTTAGAACGTTTGGTATCGAAGCCAAAATAAACGGCGTTAAAAAGATCATTAAAGAGTGCTCATCATCATACGATGCAAAAGGTACGACCCGCTTAGTCAAAAAGGTTGCAATTCTAGGGCAAGGTACTCTAGTAAATAAAATGCTGGCACTAAATCGGATGTGCTGGCCTAGTCACCATAGGCACATAACTTGACACGACGTAAAATCACTCTTAGGCTCAGATCACATACAAACCACAAAGAGTGGTTTAAAAAGTGTTCGTATGGAGCCGTCGCGGAAGAAGAATAACATTTGGTGACAACATGTAAAATTCGGGGAAGGAGAGATCGTGGAAGACAGAGAGAGATGTTGGATGATCTGACATTGTTGTGAGACAAAACAAATCAACTGATTAACTACACAAAGGAGAGTGAGTTGTAAAGAGACATGATCGCCTACGCCGGCAAGCATTACACTTGACAGATTAATTATTGATGGTAATGTTCTATGTGGGGTTGTTTTAATTGTTCTGGTAATGTTTGTAAAGGGCTGTACATGTCACTAGCGACGAGTTCCCAGGTATGAGCGTAGAGATGGTAGTTTACTAAATTGAGGTTATCCAAATAATGGCGCTTAGTGTGTTCTAGCTCTTCATCAAATTCTATATATCTTCCATTTTTTAACTACTCTTTGTGATTTGTATGTGATCTGAGCATAAGATTTATTGTACGTTGTGCCAGTTATGCGCCTACAGGTAGGTCAGCACATCTAATTTCTACAAGGCTTTTTATTTACTAGGTAGCTCCTTGGTTTTACATCGGTCGCCTCTTACAGCCTGAGAGGTTACCGGAGCCCAAATTTGTGGTTAAAGAATAGAAGGACTGTTAGCTGCCATGCATGTCGTAAGAGGTGATTAAGGAGGTTTGGTTGAAATCGGATGCATGTATCCTAAGCGTGTAGAAGTCTATGCGTTTAGGGGCCTACCAAACCAATGTGCAACGTATACACGTTTTTGGCAAAGATCAAACATATCACAAAGAGTGATTAAAATTGGTCGTAAAGAACGAACGCAAAGAAGAAGAGTCGCCTCTTACGACATGGTTTGTAGGTCTCAATGGTACTATTCTTTGCTTCCCTTTCGAAGCCCGGCACCACACGAGAGATGTGCCTTCTCCTACTTCAGGGTGTTCAAGATAAAAGCGGCCTGTGAATGGAGCCAATCTGGCATACATTTATGAAAATGAGAAGGTTCAGTTATGACGTAGTATAGGTCAAGGTTGTGTGACGGTATATAATTGTAGTGAGGGAAGGGGCGATGAACAAATGTGATGTAGGACGAGCTAGTCAGAACCGGTTTAAATAGTAAATAAACACCACTCCCTGTGTAACTGGCAACTTTCGATTTTTCAATGGGGCTGCTTTAATCTTGAACACCCTGTATATGTATCGTGCTCATTCTGGTGTTTGGGCTCAACTTGGACCCAAAAACGTTTCGTTGTACGCCGTTGTTTTCCTGATCAATTACATGGGGATCTAACTTACAAGTACCTCGGAGGTCGGTGTGAGGTTCACCTGAATGAAGCGAAACACTGATTATAAAGGAAAGCATACCCTCATGCAAAAATCACCCAGATGTGTCCTATTACACCCTGACTACACCTGAATTCAAAGCAGGAAAACGCAAAAAAAGGTTACTAAAAAGTAATCCTCATTTTCTCTTCCTTATTCTTTTCTTCATCTTCTCGTTCTCTCTATCCGATATATTTCAAAAAGATTTTAGTTCCCAAATTTAACAATTTTCTTGCATTGTTGAAATTTCAGTCAGTCCGAATATTTTGATCCGGTCGAGTCTCAGATTAAGCACGTTTTATTCTCTTCCGGACAATATCTCGCGCAGAGATCAGGTCAATGTCAAGGGAGATTACGACACTGCATTCTGTAATTTAAGTTGATGGATATCACTGAGGACTCATCTCCCTAGAGTGATAAACCACTTTGACAACCCGCTGAGCTAAATCAAGACAACCACTAATGGTGTGATGTTTTAATGAACCTCAAATCTTCAGCGAGTTCGTCTCACACAACAACCACAAAAGCTTTATCTTGTCCGTATTCAGACTAACTTAGGGTGGACATTCATTCGTTGGATCATCTCTCAGGCTATTTCATTGGAACATCTCTCAATCTATTTCATTCATTGGAACATCTCTCAGTATATTTCATTGGAACATCTCTCAGTCTATTTCATTGGAACATCTCTCAGTCTATTTCATTGGAACATCTCTCAGTCTATTTCATTTATTGGAACATCTCTTAGTCTATTTCATTTATTGGAACATCTCTCAGTCAATTTCATTCATTGGAACATCTCTCAGTCTATTTCATTCATTGGAACATCTCTCAGTCTATTTCATTGGAACATCTTTCAATCTATTTCATTCATTGGAATATCTCTCAGTCTATTTCATTCATTGAAACATCTTTCAGTCTATTTCATTTACTGGAACATCTCTCAGTCTATTTCATTGGAACATCTCTCAATCTATTTCATTGGAACATCTCTCAATCTATTTCATTCATTGGAACATCTCTCAGTCTATTTCATTGGAACATCTATCAGTCTATTTCATTCATTGGAACCTCTCTCAGTCTATTTCATTGGAACATCTCTCAATCTATTTCATTCATTGAAACATCTCTCAGTCTATTTCATTCATTGGGACATCTCTCAATCTATTTCATTCATTGGAACATCTCTCAGTCTATTTCATTCATTGTGACATCTCTCAGTCTATTTCATTGGAACATCTATCAGTCTATTTCATTGGAACATCTCTCAGTCTATTTCATTGGAACATCTCTCAGTCTATTTCATTGGAACATCTTTCAGTCTATTTCATTGGAACATCTCTCAGTCTATTTCATTGGAACATCTCTCAGTCTATTTCATTGGAACATCTCTCAGTCTATTTCATTGGAACATCTCTCAGTCTATTTCATTGGAATATCTCTCAGTCTATTTCATTGGAACATCTATCAGTCTATTTCATTGGAACATCTATCAGTCTATTTCTTTCATTGGAATATCTCTCAGTCTATTTCATTCATTGGAACATCTCTCAATCTATTTCATTCATTGGAACATCTCTCAGTCTATTTCATTGGAACATCTATCAGTCTATTTCATTCATTGGAACCTCTCTCAGTCTATTTCATTGGAACATCTCTCAATCTATTTCATTCATTGAAACATCTCTCAGTCTATTTCATTCATTGGGACATCTCTCAATCTATTTCATTCATTGGAACATCTCTCAGTCTATTTCATTCATTGTGACATCTCTCAGTCTATTTCATTGGAACATCTATCAGTCTATTTCATTGGAACATCTCTCAGTCTATTTCATTGGAACATCTCTCAGTCTATTTCATTGGAACATCTTTCAGTCTATTTCATTGGAACATCTCTCAGTCTATTTCATTGGAACATCTCTCAGTCTATTTCATTGGAACATCTCTCAGTCTATTTCATTGGAACATCTCTCAGTCTATTTCATTGGAATATCTCTCAGTCTATTTCATTGGAACATCTATCAGTCTATTTCATTGGAACATCTATCAGTCTATTTCTTTCATTGGAATATCTCTCAGTCTATTTCATTCATTGGAATATCTCTCAGTCTATTTCTTTCATTGGAATATCTCTCAGTCTATTTCATTGGAGCATCTTTCAGTCTATTTTTTTCATTGGAATATCTCTCAGTCTATTTCTTTCATTGGAACATCTCTCAGTCTATTTCATTGGAACATCTCTCAGTCTATTTCATTCGTTGGAACATCTCTCAGTCTATTTCATTCATTGGAACATCTCTCAGTCTATTTCATTGGAACATCTCTCAATCTATTTCATTGGAACATCTCTCAGTCTATTTTATTGGAACATCTATCAGTCTATTTCATTGATTGAAACATCTCTCAGTCTATTTCTTTCATTGCAACATCTCTCAGTCTATTTCATTGGAACATCTATCAGTCTATTTCATTGATTGAAACATCTCTCAGTCTATTTCATTGGAACATCTCTCAGTCTATTTCATTGGAACATCTCTCAATCTATTTCATTGGAACATCTCTCAGTCTATTTTATTGGAACATCTATCAGTCTATTTCATTGATTGAAACATCTCTCAGTCTATTTCTTTCATTGCAACATCTCTCAGTCTATTTCATTGGAACATCTATCAGTCTATTTCATTGATTGAAACATCTCTCAGTCTATTTCATTGGAATATCTCTCAGTCTATTTTGTTGACTAAATTCAGACTAATATGTGTATGCGCATGCAAATATGTCCTCCCAGGACCATACATAAAAAAATTAGAAACATGTTAAGTGCTCATCTCTCGTGGCAAAGGTACCAGGTTTGCTCCCTCATGAAGCCATCGAGATACTTTTCCAGAGATCCCTGATCTAAGTGTAGCTGAGATCGAGTTCCTAGTCCTATCGGAGACAGACGTACGTTCCGTGTATAATTTAATTAAAGCACGTATGTCTACAAGTTAGAGGTTAAAGGTTGAAAAGTTAGGGTCAGACTAACCTGAGCCAACTATAATCTTATGGGCCTTCGAACTCAGGTAAGAATTATTGGAAGTCAGACCCCAACTTCATCACGTGACCTCGCATTTCAGTATTGTTGTAGTTTTTTTCCCGATCCAGAAGCACTTGAGCTTTCAACTCTTCGGCTATGTGCCATGGACATCGTAATCCTTCGGTTCGGTGCCACGAACACCGTAAATCTGGAGAATCTGTGGCTTTTTCTGACAGCCCGTGGAATTGAACCCGCACTCATAGATGGCTTGTCACCCGCCGTCCAATGCGATGCGTACACGCTGGACAGGCGGGTGTATTGTTGTATATAGACAAATTCATTTTAAAATCAACACAAAATGCTAAATCGAAGTTAGATTATGTAACAAGTTAAGTTTAACAATGTATCAATATTATGAATATTTTTCATCAATAAATAACCATAAGACTCACAGAATTGAGTAAAATTGCAAAAAAGCTTGCACTATTCTATCAAACATAGATATTTTCCAGCCCCTTCTCTCTGAACTAGGTCAGGTGTTTTCCCGTTAGTTGTCTTTCCTAGCTATCTAGAGTTGGCTGTGGACTAACACAGAATAGAGTCAGTTTCCAGAATCCTGCAACTTATTCTCGACCAGGACTCAATTTTCTTTTAGTGACACGATAGCGACGGACATGTTAAGGGGAGGGAATTATGGCAATGTTAAGATTTTTTGAAGAATTATCCAAGACAGAAAATGTTAAATTAAGGAAGGCACTACTTTTCCCTGGCGATCAGAACATGAGAAGTACATTACGGACCGTGTGAACACGCATTCATTACACGAGGAAGAGAGAGAGGGTTTGAAGCCTGGAGATTGGAATCTAGTATCTGTGGTACAAGATTCTACGATGAGAAGATTTGAACTGTGCTCATTTTAATTTTATTCATTTTAAAAACTGATTGAAGGATCGTATAAAACACTACGGATACCAGTGGCGGCTCGTGCTCATTTTTATTGGTGGGGCCAGAAACAAATTTTCGGAAAAATCATGGTTTTAGGTTAGGTTATATTTTAATTTATAAAATAATAAATACACGTTAGACATTATTTTTCGTGGGGCCCGGTCCCGCTGGCCCTTAATGATGAGCTGCCACTGACGAATACAATATGACAATATGACGAACTGGGGTTCACGGTCTCCTAGGGGTCCACAAGGTACTCACAGGAGATCCTCAAGCGCTTGAAGAATATTATGTTCTTTGACATTTCAAACAGAAAAATAAATTTTAAAAATATGTATTTTTTCCCGATCCAGAAGCACTTTAGCTTTTCCGCTTTTCGGCACGGTGCCATGGACATCGTAACCCTTCGGTTCGGTGCCAAGAACACCGTAAATCTGGAGAACCTGTGGCTTTTCTGCTAGCCCGCGCATTTAAAACTACACTCACAGAGGGGCTTGTCACCCGTGGTCCAACACGCTACGAACACGCTGGGCAGACGGGCTAAAAAATATGTATTTTTTTCCAGAAGCACTGAGCAGTCAGCTTTCGGCTCGGTGCCACGAGCACCGTGAATCTGGGGAACCTTTGGCTTTTCTGCCATCCCGCGGAACTGAACCCGCACACACAGAGAGCTAGTCACCCGCAGTCCAACGCGCTACGAACACGATGGGCAGGCGGGCTACAAATAATATGTTTAAAAACAGTGGTAAACTAGTTCTGTTGTGAAATAAAATGACCCGTATGAGACCGTAGTCTAAATTTCTGACAGGTCACAGGAATAATCATTTGAATTTTCCCGCAGTCTGAGAACATTGTTTACTATTTAGCACAAATATAATTCATTCCTGTCCATTTTCATATATAGAAACTTATGGGGCTACACGGTAGCAAAATATATTTACAAGGGTGTGCGCGGTAATGAAAAGTTTGGGAACTGCTACAATATGAGAATAAACATCGACTAAACCGAAGTAATGACATTTGCTATAGAGGAAAATATCACCAATATCTCCATCGACAAACTTCTATTAGAACAAGTCAAAGAATTGACATACCTAGGGAGCATTTTTTCATCAAACGGATAAATAACTAATGGAATCCACCACTTTCAGAACACTGTTTTTACGTATTTTAAATTGTACTTAAAGAGTTCATCCATATACTCTCCAGATTTGATTAAGCATGCACCTTCAATGTCTTCTTCTTCTTTTGTCGTCACACTGCTACCTGGTTGTTGCCCAATGTCATGGTTTTCTGTTTTTGTCTTGTGCTGTTCTAGTGGCTTAGGTGATAGTTATATTTGCTCTTTAACAGGATTCTGCTAAACCATCTATTTACCCTTTTCGTGGTCTTCCTCTTGCCTTCTTTCCCGATGTTCTGTTGTAGAAGACTATGTATACTGTGGAGTTTGGGTGCATTCTTATTAAGTAGCCAAACCACTTCATTCTTTGTTTCTCTATGTAATTCAAGTACGGTTCTGTGTCAACTTTCTTTCTTATGTTGATGTTGGTGACTTTGTTTCTCAATGTAATTCAAGTACGGTTCGGTGTCAACTTTCTTTTTTATGCTGATGTTGGTGTCTCTGTCATTTCTTGCGCTGTTGGAGCGCATTTCACATGTAGTAAATTTTTGCGACTGTGTTTTGCTCATTGTCCATGTTTGGCTCTGGTAACACAGAGTAGATATGAATATGCAGTTGATCATCTATTGTTTAGTTGTCGATGAGATTTGTGGATATCTTAACAATGGGAACTAGCTGGTAATGATGGGGAACTAGCTAGTAATGATGGGGAACTAGCTGGTAATGATGGGGAACTAGCTGGTAATGATGGGGAACTAGCTGGTAATGATGGGGAACTAGCTGGTAATGATGGGGAACTAGCTGGTAATGAGCAAGCTTTAGATCGATAAAGATCAATAATGTTTTTGGCCTTTGAGACAAGCACGTCTAACTTCATTATGTATTTGTTCGGGTACGCCTTCCTAACCGCCATCACTCAAAAGCAAACGTGTATGTACATTTAATGACTATATGCGCCAGTGGATTGTACGGATTAGTGAAATGTATATGCGCCAGTGGATTGTACGGATTAGTGAAATGCGTAAGCGTTCGCTTTTCTACTGGGACTCAAGAGAATTGAGGGTTCAGTTCCAATTTCGACATTCCACACATAAGGAAAGTAATTGACTCTCCTACCTCCTGCATACTAATGACTAGAAATATGAAAGGACAGGCACTGCATATCCATAACGGGGTTTCTGTGACTAAGTGGTTAAGTCTGCTTTGCGAGTGAATGTCGTGGGTTCGAATCCAGACCGCAACGTTCTGTTCACGAGTGCATTTTTGTCAGAGACCGCTAGTATTGTTGACGGAACTACGGAGTTCCTACTTTGCGCAATATTCTCGGCGAGTGGTTGTCATTTCGGTGGAGAGGGACCAAGCCATATTGGGTAAAACCCGGTACAATGAAGTTAATCCGTCGGCTTTAAAATCTAAGATCTGAAGCGGCTGCTGAAAATAAATAATAATAATAATTCCTCTCGTACCCTTATACGTTACATGGGGCCTGCAAGTAATTTCTCCATACCGCTCTATCCTGGGCATCTCGCTCAATCTCATCCATGGAACTGAGACCGATATTTCCTGCCTCTCTCATCAAAGTTGGTTTCAGGATCTCCTTAGGTCGACCTCTCTTTCGTGAACCCTTTGCATCCCACTTCAATGCCTGCTTTGATATTCGTTGATCATTTCTCCTCAAGGTGTGCCCAACATATCTCCATCTTCTCTTTCTTATAACAGTTGTTACTAGTGGTTGACCAGACATGTCTCTGATTTCATCACTTCTCCTGAATTCGACTGCGGAAAATGGTATGTATTATATTACGTCAGTCGGTACGGCACACGATAATATTTATGTTGTATTTTGTAAATTCCAACAAAAATATTTGTATTAGTTTTACAAAAATTACGAAAACGTTGACGTGTCTACCTCAAAGGTTCTCAAACATTTTTGAAGTTGTGACACATTTGAAGTTCAACAAAAAAATCGTAAAGGCACTTTTTACACAAAAATTTTAAATAATAAGATGCAAAAAAAACAATGAAATAGAAAAATGATTGGAAAATTCTTCATAATGTATTCATCCTTTAATTTCTGCCTATGAGAAGCATGTGGCTGATGTATCTTTGCGATTTTTTACTCTGGTGTCCGCTTGCACCGCGTTGTCGACCCATCTGATCTGGGATTTCTTAAAGCGCTACTAGGAATGTCAGAGGTCATACTGGTGCGCCTGGGCACAGCCTTTTTTTTTTTTTTTTCGATCCAGAAGCACTTGAGCTGAAATCTCTTCGGCTCGGTGTCATGGACATCGTAACCCTTCGGCTAGGTGCCACGAGCACCGTAAATCTGAGGAACCTGTAGCTTTTCTGCCAGTCCGCGGAGTTGAACCCGCACTTACAGAGGACTAGTCACCCGTAGTCCAACGCGTTACGAACACACTGGGCACGCGGGCGAGGGCACAGCTTTTAAGAACCACTGGTCTATCTAATAACAAGTTTTAATTGATTTACAATATTTGATAAGGACATGAACAATTACGTTCACTTATTGGTTGTTCATTTGTGTTTCTGTCAGCCCATTAAGAGTCTGACACAGTCCCCAGGGGTCACGGTAAGACACGTTACAGTTTATGATTTTGGCTAGGACTCTAGTAAACTGTGCCAGGCTTCTGTAATTGTTATGTTAAGTCTAGAGTTAATTAAGGCAATCACTTGTTAATCAAATTAAGGCAATCAATGAATTTACAGCTCAGACCAACATTCCATACATACTGAGTGCTTGTATACAGTTTGATGAAGAAATCATTATCAACTTCATCACCATCATTATTGTCATCAACATTATCGTCATCAACATTATCATTGTCACCTTTAACACAATCAACTTTAGCATCGTCAGCATCAACACTATCATTATTATCAGCCTAGTTATCACCATTATCATCATCATCATCACCATCATTATCCCCATCATCAACATCATCATCATCTCAATAATCATCTTTCTCATCTTTATCAATATCATTAGTATCATCATCACCAAAATCATCACCATCAGTCTCATCACAAACATCATCAACATCATCAAAATTGCCATCATCATCATCAACATCACTATCATCATCAGCATCACGATCACCACTATCATCATCATCATCATTAGTCAATTTCTCGTCCAAGAGCATATACCTCAAAGATACAAAATATCCACTAAGTTAGATTTCGCACTTTACTTTCTAACACAACCCTAGTTTCATGCTTGACTGCTCAAAATCTAGTTTCTCTCTCTCTTTCTTTCTCTCTCTCTCTCTCTTGCGATCACTGCCCAGACCGATGTACCAGATTTTCCCATAAATTCTATTCATGTGGAAATCTGTTTCATACAGCCTTAGCATTCGTGTGTTTTACGTCACATCTTCAGCACTATTAGGAGCTTTGGTGCTTATCCTTCGGCGATGTGTCCGGTTTCAGCTAGCGTTTACTCGGTTCGCTCTCCGTTCTGTAACCATCTAGTATGTTTTACGGTGTGGGGTAGCTAGCCCCACGCCCAACCTCCTTTATCGCCTCTTACGAAATGCATGGCAGGTAACAGTGGTTCTATTCTTTACACCCCAATTTGGGCCCCAGTAACCACACTGGCGAAGTTCTGGTTCCCTTCCGTGTGCTCGTATGTCCCCCTATTTCCGCTGCCACTACGAAGTCCACTGCCTTTCCTTTCCCATAATGAGGAACTGTCCAATCCGTCGCCATAGTCTCTTTTGTAAATCTTTACTGATGTCCTGTGCGGTAGAATAGAGGAAAAAAACTCAAACTAAAAATAAAACTAGCTGATGCTACAAATAAGAATGTGAAAATTAAAGTGTTGTGGACATGTGAAGAGACATGAGCCACTCTGTCAGATAGCTATTGTAAATGGAATCTGTATGGAAGATACTCCGACACTATTAAATCATCATCATCAAATAGGTTGTCCACAGCAGAACTTTGCCACCCCAACAGTCCTTCGGAATTTCTCCCTCTCATATGCCCGATGTTTCGTCTCTGCAGCCGTCATGTTGAAACCATCGGTTACATCCTGATCCATCTTCTCCGTGGTCTTCCTCTTCTTCTCTTTGCCGGTATGCCTCCTTCTATGATGGTCTTCTCCAGTTCTTCATGTCTTTTTATATGTCCAAAACATCTCAATTTTCTCTTTCTTATTTGTAGCCTCATCCAGTTTTCCTTGATTTTGATTTCTTTCTGGATAGATCTACTACGAAATGAAATGAAAATCGTTCCATATCCTTTACAGGACATAGCCATCAACCACAGTAAACGTGTCATTGATTTTCTAGGCACCACTTATACGTTCAGTACTTTGCCATTGCTTTCTGAACGGCTAGGTCGATTTTTACTTTTGTAAACATTCCACGGAAACCAAACAAAAATGTTTAGTGTAGTTAATTGACGTCCTTGACCTAGCGGTAGTGAGCTCGATCACAACCCAAGCGTACCTGGTTCAAACCCCGCAACCGGTCGTTTGGAATCTTCTTCTTTTTCGAACGCTCCATATCGACCTCTCGTTAACGACATTTTGTGATGTGTATGTGATCCGAGCCTAAGAGCGAATGTACGGTGTGCCAGTTATGACCCTATTAGTACATCCGTTTTCTGCGACGCTTTTTAATTTACTAGGTAGCTTCCTAGGCCCCTACCTGTCGCCTCTTGCGACATTCTTTCTAGTTTTCAATGTCACTATTTTTGTGCTCCCCTTGAGAGCACCGGCAACTCATGATCGTGTTTGGAAGTAAATTTTGTTCGTCGTGGATTTTTGAGAACGGTGAAAATAGATCTCAACATTTAGAAAGCAATGGAAAACTACTGAACGTATAAGTGGTGAGTAGAAAATCGGCGACTAGTTTTTACTGGGGTTGATGGCGGCATTCCTGTAAAGGATACGCCACTGTGTTCATTTCATATTTAGGTTTTCAGTGTCAAGTAGTTTGCACCAAAAAAAGAACAGCAATAGTAACATGCATGTGTACAGATTGCGGTGCCTTTCGTTCTTGTGACTTCTGGCACCATTTTCTTGAACCCTCAGCTCTCAATATTAGCCTCCTGTTTTGTCGCCATGTCCCACCACTGAGACCCCGCCGGGAACAATAAATCAGGGTGCAACATTTAACCCTTAGCGACTCATCACCTCTGATTATTAAATGCCCAAGTATTAACCCAATGGGCGGGCGCTCATTAGATTTTGGCGACCGCGGACGAGTGGTGAGAGAACAAACACTTAGAGAATCTTGAGTAAAGACTCCCCATATCCCATAGAGCACACAAAACCGACCTCTTCTGATCCCTCTACTCTTCAAGCACATGTATTAAAAGCTTTTCCCAGTTTGGTTGCTTTGTGTGAAGTAGAGTCGTGTGTAACACATCTGGGAGTGAAGAGATAGCGCGTGCAATCTGCGCTCTTATCCTCCTAGACGAAAGAAAATTTGAGCGAGGGCCAGAAGTCAGTGAGCGAGGGTCAGTGTCAATTTTACTTTCCAAAATTATTAAACGAGGGGAAAATTGAAATTAAGAATTTTAAATCATTCAATTAAGAATAGTTGATTGAATGATTGATTGAGACGGAACATCATCATTGCACTTCGGTAAAAAAAAAAAAAAAACCATGTGGGCTTCAATTTCTTTCCTACACAGAAAGTTATCAACGGCAGTGCACAATCTCCTTAGCACCGAAAAGTCTCAATGTAATTTTAAATCTTCTGAAAACCGTTAGTGTCATTTTATTTTTACAACTTTATTCATATATTTTCAACAGGCAGCTGCTTTTCAGCCTACTCATATCGGTTTTTAATTGCTACGGGTTATTTTACGTGCTTAGTGTGGGATTGAACTCACAACCTTCTGGTGACTGAATCGCAAGTCGAACTATTACGTATTACGCTGATACGTCTCATATAAATGTATATTTTACTTCTTAAATCGGAGTAGGCCCGCCTGTACAGCGGAGGACACTGATTATAAGGGAAAGCAGGTCTTCACGCAAAATTCAGTGAGAAGCACCATACCAGTCGTCTGTCTATGTCTGAATTCATAGCGGGTGAACGCAAGAAGAAGAAGAATCAGTGGCGGCTCATCATTAAAGGTCTGTGGGGCCGGGCCCCAACAAAAGTAATGTGTAACGTGTATTTATTATTTGATAAATTAAAATATAACCTAGTCCAAAGCCATAAATTTTCCGAACATTTTTGTCTGGCCTGACAATACAAATGTTGACGAGACGCCACTGAGAATAATGTATATATGTTTTGGTCTGCCCGCGTGCCCAGCGTGTTCGTAGCACGGTGGACTACGGGTGGCTAGTCCTCTGTAAGTGCGGGTTCAACTCCGCGGACTGGCAGAAAAGCTACAGGTTCCCCAGATTTACGGTGTTCGTGGCACCGAACCGAAGGGTTATGATGTCCATGACACTGAGCCGAAGAGCTTTCAGCTCAAGTGCTTCTGAATCGGGGGAAATATGTTTTGGTTGTGGCTACAGAACAAAGAAAAATAAACAAGTAAAGGAACCTTTTTTCATACCGCGTGTGTAAATTTGGTCAAACGGTGATAGAACCGTATGTTTCGTTGACCGTCGGCACAAGGTGTGGGATGTGGCTGGGATGTGGCTGGGATGTGGCCACAAGGTGTGGGATGTGGCTGGGATGTGCGCACAAGGTGTGGGATGTGGCCACAAGGTGTGGGATGTGGCTGGGATGTGGGTATAAGGTGTGGGATGTGGTCAACATCACGTTACATAATAGTAACAGTTTTGTGTGGCAGGGCACCAGTGTGTTGCCGGGGCTAACAAGAGTAGCAAAGAATAGAAACACTGCGACCTACAAGGCATGTCGTAAGAGGCGGCTGATGTAGGACCTAGGAAGCTACCCTAGTAAATAAAAAACGTCACAAACATCGAATGTGCTGGCCTACTTGTAAGCGAATAACTGTCACAACGTATATTGACTATTAGGATCAGACCATATACAAATCACAAATAGTGATTTAACAAGTGATCGATATGAAGCATTTGACGAAAAATAAGATGTATGGTGAGGGACACTAATAATAAGGAAAGCATGCCTTCACGTAAAACTCAGTCAGAAGCGTCATACAGCCCGCTCAGAGTAGGCCGTAATTTATAGCTGACAAACGTAAGTAAAAGAAAAAGTGGCAGTTTAACTACTTATGGATGAAATGTCACACTACGTGACTTTGAGTTGGACGCCTTTTACCAGGAGCGTTTTTATTAGTCTTAGAAACAAGTGGTTTGTCAAAACATAGCTTTTGCCTTGTTCTACTAAGAGATGTCTAAAATGTAATTGTAAGTGGTGCCTAGAAAATCAACGACTTGTTTACTGTGGTTGATGGCTACGTCCTTTCGGATATGCCACGATTTTCATTTTTCAATATCTAAAATATTACACATGATTTTTAGGATATATTAAATATTTAATTTTTATAAATTTTTGGTAAAAATTCCCTCAAAATTCGGTCAAAAATAGCTGTTTTTGGGGGTGTGTTTACCCAAAAATTCATTAAAAATGTAATATTTAATATATCCTAAAATATCATGTGTAATATTTTAGATATTACAATTGCTCACCTTAGAGTGAAAACAGAATTCATTTATATTCATTAACTTCAGAGCCTTAGGGATTTGAAATTTTTGTGTTTGGCTGCCATTTTTTATTGTTTCCATGGCAACGCATTGACATTTCTTTTTTACTAATTTTTTCTACTATTCTAAGTCATAATCTTTCAAAATTGTTATACAAATTCTACATTAATACCAAAGTAACGAATAAAGTTTCAAGACCAGAATCCACCCCCGCCCCCTTAACAGTGTTTAAAGTCTGTGAAACAATAAGAAAAAGTGTTTCTTGGTTACAAATAGATTTCTCTGTTTCTTATCAAAGACGGACATCAACACTCATGATCTGGGACAACATGGCGGTCAGAAGTCTGCAAGATGAGACTTTAAACATGGTCAGGATTAGCTCCCCTTCATGAACATTGACGCTGAAGATGTAATCTAAACCGGACAGACGTTTAGACAAGGGGTCGAAGCCGTCTAGAATTATGAGATACCACCAGATGGAGGCAGAGTGGAGGAGTCACATTATCATCTCCAGAGACTGAGATCTGTCATCAGATTTTTTAATAAATGTTACAACAGATTTGAAATCTATATTCACACTTTCATGACGTAATGTATTTTACTTTCGTACATATTTATTAATTAAAAACCGAAAATCCAGTCCTTCGAAACTAAATGCTACAGAAAGATCCTACGAATACCATGGACAGAAAAAGAAAGAACACTGATGTCCTGAAAGAACTAAATGTTAAAGAGAATTGGCTGATAAACAACATACTATACAGAAAAATTAGATACTTTGGTCACATCAAGTGTCACGATGGCCTGGAAAGAACAATATTAGAGGGCAGGGTCCCAGGACGCAGAGGCAGACCAAGAAGAAGATGGCTACAAGATATTAAAGAAACCATGAACTTGACCATCGACGAAGTGGGTGAACTGGCTAAAGACAAAGTGAATTTCAGATGTGCTGCAAAGAGAGCAACGTCCTATAAAGGATACGCACTTTGATGATGATACACATTTATATTGCAAAGTATACATAATGCAGGAGAAGTGCTGAAATCATAGACATGTCTGGTCAACCACTAGTAACAACTGTTATAAGAAAGAGAAGATGGAGATATGTTGGGCACACCTTGAGAAGAAATGATCAACGAATATCAAAGCAGGCATTGAAGTGGGATGCAAAGGGTTCAAGAAAGCCTAAGGAGACTGAAACGAACTTTGCTGAGAGAGGCTAGAAATATCGGTCTCAGTTCCATGGAGGAGATTGAGCGAATTGACCAGGATAGAGCGGTATGGAGAAATTACTTGCAGGCCCTATGTAACGTATAACGGTAGGAGAGGAATTATTATTATATAAAATTAGCCAGTTTAACGGCCTTGCGTCATTTAAAAATATACTGCAAGCCGATGTACCAGCTCACAAGTGCGAAAGTATAACATCCACCCCCCTCAGAGGAGCTTCTGGTTGAATGGATTAGAGCGCGCCCCTCATTCGGGAGACATAGATTCGCTCCCTCGCTGGTTGAAATCGAATACACCACCTGAGCTCCAATAGGTACTGAAGGTTGTGCACGTACATCCGTTCTTGATGTTTGACTGCATATATATCACAATTGAATGATTACAGCGGCCTAAGAACGATCGCGAGAGAGAGAGAGAGAGAGAGAGAGAGAGAGAGAGAGAGAGTGATTCGCTCCCCGGTAAGAGCAATGCGTTTTTTTATATCGGCGACATGAAGACAGAAATCTTAACCTAAACAGTATTGCTGTGATTGCACTTGTAATGAGGCCATTTTTTTCGATCCAGAAGCACTTGAGCTTTCAGCTCTTCAGCTCAGTGCCATGGACATCGTAACCCTTCAGTTTGGTGCCACGAACACCGTAAATTTGGAGAACCTGTGACTTTTCTGCGATTCCGCGGAATTGAACCACACTTACAGGGGGCTTGTCACCCGTCGTCCAACACGATACGAACACGCTGGGCAGGTGGACCAAATGCGGCCATTAAATACCTCAGGCTGATCTTCCCCTTGTCCTACACCGTTCTAAGAAGTTGTATTACTGACATAAAAAAACATTTTTCAGATATAGTCACGGCGCTACTGATTAATTTGTACGTGAAGGCTTTCTTTCCTTATCGCCAGTGCCTCTTGCCATTCAGACGAGACTTACTCCGATTTCAGAGGTAAAGTTTTAAAAAAGAACCACGTTTTGTTGCCGGAGTATCCAAGAATAGAACCACTGTCTCTACTCGTATGTCGTAATATGCGACTAAGAGGAGTAGGCGTGAGACTGGCGAAACAAAACTCTATAATATATTTTTTAAGTCATAGAAGCAGGGATGTGTCATGCTATGATATAATGAGGCAGCCGTGTCAGGCGGCACCGTAAGGAAGGCGGCATAAGCAGCAAAATTAAATGTACAATTGAAGGTTATTTTACGGAGAAAAACATTTAAGGGGCGGCATTATGAAGACTTGCATCATACTGAGAAAATTCAAAAGCACAGTCATACAGTGGATCCCATCACACTGCAATATAATAGCCGTCTATCGCAAGCGATGACGACGACAATCTCAGACGTGTGCTGTTGCACCTCTCTGGTTTGTGCGGAGGTGACTGTAGAGTCCAATCCTAGAACAGAATCCCCGACCACAGGTGGGGCATACATGATCAAGGTTAGACATGTGCGTGTTGTGTTCTCTGTCTTTTCGTGCTGCTCGTTTTCTCTGTGACTCAACAATACGATGATTCTCAGCTATTCGGGTTCCTCTTTTGTTGTTAAAGCGCCACATTTGGCGATCTTGCTTAAGGGATTCCCAGCACGTATTGTCTATATCGAAGCATTTCAGAGACACTTTAAGAGTGTCTTTAAAGCGTTTTTCTGTCCACCAGCTAAACGTCTGCCCCCTTCAAGCTCGCCATACATCAACTGTTTTGGGATGCGTTTATCAGGCATCCGAGCAACGTGACCGACCCATCTCACTTGGGCCTTCTGCAACAGGGTGTTGACGTTTGGGATCTTTGCTCTTGTGAGGACTTCGCTGTCTGGAATTTTGTCCTGCCAGTTTATTTTTAGTATTCTGCGTAGACAGCTTGTGTAGAAATGGTTTAATTTTCTTGCATGTCTGCTGTACACTGTAACACTGCAATATAAGCGGAAACGAAGAGGCAAATAAGCTGGCGAAGGCAGGAGGGCAACCACCGCAGACTGATTACGAGGGAATCAGTTACGAGGGAATCAAAACAACCATCGGATGCGATATAGAGAAAAGTGGTCGAAAGACCACCCTCAACACAGCTCGTCAGAGATGGGTACTATGGTCTGTTCCGTA
Organism: Arion vulgaris; assembly: GCA_020796225.1. Lineage (NCBI taxonomy): Eukaryota > Metazoa > Mollusca > Gastropoda > Stylommatophora > Arionidae > Arion > Arion vulgaris. Next base: position 6,598,999 of record CM036755.1, read on the forward strand.
GCGAACAAGTTGTTATATTCCGTCTTCGTACCGGCCATAACAGACTTCGGGCCCACATGTACAACAAATTTAAAATTGACACAACTAGCCTGTGCCATTGTGCAAAGGCGGACGTGACGACAGAGCACCTACTGCAAGACTGCCAATTGCAAGCAGGCCTGAGAAGTTAATGAGAAGCTGTACGTAAGAAAAACAACAGCAGAATTCATGAGAAAATCTGGTACATCAGTCTGAGCGGGGATCGAGAGAAAGAGAGATACTGAGAAAATATACCTCACGGCCCTGAAAAAGACGTATAGTGGTAGTCAGTACCAAGAAAAAACATCTGTAGAAATTCTTGATATGACAGCCGGCATGGCACACGGCGATGATGATGCGTAATAGTACCTAACAGAAACATGGCCAGTTAGCACCTTGTTTGATATCCACGGGAAGATAACCCCCCACTTACTAATCTGATAGTGATACTAGTACATGGGATAAAATTAGTCACGTGACAGTACTAGAAGCAATTGACAAAGTCTGGCAGGTGTGAAACATCTGACAGAGCATGGGACACTCCGTGAGTGCTCACTGGTCATTTGTCAAGTGGTTCAAAGAGATAACGCTTAGAGTTCTGTTGTTATTCTCTCTGCTAGTATCAATGGTTGTTTAAGTTAGTACTCAGCTTAATTTCTGGGAGGACAATCCCTGGTTCGAATTGGGGGTCTCGCCCGAGTGATTATCGGGGCCCAAATTTAGGGTGTAAAGAATAGAACCACTGGTACCTGCCACGCATGTCGTAAGAGGCGATTAAGGAGGTTCGGCTGAAATCGGATGCACGTGTCCTAAACGTGTAGAAGTCTATGCATTTAGGGGCCTACCAAACCAATGTGCAACATATACACGTTCTTGGCAAAGATCAAACATATCACAAAGAGGGATTAAAATTGGTCGTAAAGAACGAACGCAAAGAAGAAGAAGAAGAATTGGGGCTCTCTAGTGTGTAGAAGCTAGGTGCTGGCCTCTCGTTCCAAAGTACCAAGTTCGCTCCCTCGTGGAGCAATCGAGATATTTTTCCAGAGACCCTGATCTTAATGTAGATGAGATCGAGTTCCTAGTCATATTAGAGACTGAGGATCAAAACTTGGTCTTCTGCTCAATTTGAGACAGTAAAGGGATCATTCGCATTGAAAAACTGAGAAGGGTAGGCTGGAAAGCTGCTGTCCGACAAAATTCATTAAACAGATTAAACATTTTAAAAATTCCTACCAAAAATTTTTACCATCAGTAAAATGATATCGGGATTATTCGCCGGTAGTCCGTGCACTGCCGTTGAGATCTTCCGGTGTAAGAAATAGATCGAAGTATTCATGGTTACTCACTGAAGTGCAATGATGATGGTCCTATCAATCAATCAATCAATCAATCAGAACAGTCGACTTAGAATACTGTTATTCTCTCTCTCTCTCGATCACCAACCAGACCGATGTACCAGACCTCACCATAAATTATGTTTATGTGGAAATCTGATTCATGCAGTCTTAGCATTGGTGTGTTTACGTCACATCTTCAGAACCATTTGGAGCTCTGGTGCTTATCCTACGGCGATGTGTCCTGTTTCAGCCAGCGTTTACTCTGTTCGCTCTCCGTTCTGTAGCAATCTAGTGTTTTTTACGGTGCGGGGTAGCTAGCACCACCCCCAACCTCCTTAATCGCCTCTTACGACATGTGTGGCAGGTAACAGTGGTTCTATTTTTACACCCAAAATTTGGGCCCCGGTAACCACTCGGGCGATACTGTTATTGAACTGGCTGTTTGAGAGACACACCGTAACTTTTTCTCTTTCTAATACGCTCTATTCCCTAGTATCTCTCTCTCTCTTGCCTTTTACCCCGGATTTGGGCATAGGCCCTCAACCAACTCATGCCAAGTCTTCCTATCTCTAGCTATCTCATGCAGCTCCCTCCAGCTCTTCTTTATATTGTTGATCTCTGCCTCCAAATCTCGTCTCCATGTATTTCTCGGCCTCCCTTCTTTCGCTGTCCCTGCGGGTTCCAGGCAAGGACCCTTCTTGTTGTATTCCCCTCCGGTTTTCGCAAAGTGTGTCCTATCCAGCGCCAGCGTCTTTTTATTCCTATAGTATACCCAGCACAAAATAATTATCTACATTATATGAGTTATGAACTTACATCTTATGAACTACCGTGTAAGTGTTCTGCAGTCGACACCTTTAGCTGGGCGAAAAGGACTGAGTACACATGAAGGGTCTAAAATGCAGATAAGTGAGTTCTAAATAAAACTTGATATACATTTTACAACCTATGTAACTTATAACGGTACGAGGGAAATATCTATATATATATGGGGACAAAAGCCTGCAACGATTGTTATTTCTCCCCATTCCTTCCAAAACCTTATATCCGCTTAACATGGTAATCCTCATCATCAGGTGCCGTCTCCGCATTGAAGGTTGGCTGCAATGAATCTCCAGCATCCTCTGTCTTTCGCCTTGGTGTTGCACACTGCCAGACTGTAACCTGTCCATTTCTTAAAGTTTCCTCCCACTTATCTCTCGGTCTTCCTCTTGCTCTTCCCCCTCAACTTTCCCCTCTAGTAAATGTTTTATCATGGTGTCATGTCTTTTATGTGCCCAAAATACTTTACTTGTCTGAATTTTATTTCTCTTAATAATTGTTTCTTCATGCCTAGTTTTCCTAAAACTTGTTTATTTGTCTGTTTTCTGTCCATGAAACTCTGCCTATTCTTCTATATATCCACATCTCAAATGCATCAATTCTGTATAGCATGTCATCAATAAAACATGGCTACCGGCAAAAGAAATCATTCAGAAACAGCAAGACACAAGATAATCCATATGTCCTATATATGACACGACACACTAAAATACCATATGTTCAACACGCTAAAGATATCCGTTTCAGATTGTGTCCCATATGTGTACTGATAAGATAGTAAACAACACATGTGTTAAACGTTTGTTCACTGTATTGAAAAAGGGAAAGACTGCAGTAAAACTTGGTAAAATAATGTTTCCACGTTACTGTATATCGTCACTGTTTCTGTATTTTGTAAAACTATAGTACTTTGTTTTTACGAGTTTCGCATGTTCACTGTATTGAGAACTAGAAATTGTTTTCATTACCCTAACTGAAAAATGAAAATCGTGGCATATCCTAAAGGACGTAGCCATCAACCACAGTAAACAAGTCGTTGATTTTCTAGACACCACTTATACGTTCAGTAGTTTGCCATTGCTTTCTGAACGGTGAGGTCTATTTTACCTTTGGTAAAAATCCCACTTAAACAATTTGCTTCCAAACTTGCCCACCAAGGGTTTGAACCAGGTACGCTTGGGTTTGTGATCGAGCTCACTACCGCTTGAGCTACAGACTCTCACACCGTAACTAGTATCTTAAATTGTCGCATAAAGAGATAACTCTAAAAACTAAACCACATCTTGTAAGAGAAATGTGGCGCCTCGTGGTACCTAGGGCCCGCAAGGGAAGCAAAGAATAGCACCACTGCAACCTACAAGGCATGTCGAAAGAGGCGACTGATGTAGGACCTAGAGTAGCTACCCTAGTAAATAAAAACATCACAGAAATCGGAAATTCTGGCCTACTTATAGGCGCATAACTGGCACAGCGTACAATCGCTCTTAGGCTCAGATCACATGCAAATCACACAGAGTGTTTGACAAGGGGTAGATATGGAGCGATCGAAGAAGAAGAAGAAGAAGAAGAAGAAGAAGAAGTAAGAATAATTTTCTGGGCAATAACAGCAGCTAATGAGAGGAAAATTATAACAACGGAGATGAGGTGTCTTAGAAGAGCTGCAGGTGTGACAATACATCTAGCCAACACTATGTTACCAGTGTCAAACATGGACAATAACAGCAGCTAATGAGCGGAAAATCATAACAACGGAGATGAGGTGTCTTAGAAGAGCTGCAGGTGTGACAATACGTCTAGCCAACACTATGTTACCAGTGTCAAACATGGACAATAACAGCAGCTAATGAGTGGAAAATCATAACAACGGAGATGAGGTGTCTTAGAAGAGCTGCAGCTGTGACAATACGTCTAGCCAATACTATGTTACCAGTGTCAAACATGGACAATAACAGCAGCTAATGAGCGGAAAATCATAACGACAGAGATGATGTGTCTTAGAAGAGCTGCAGCTGTGACAATAAGAGACACAATTAGAAATGAAGAAATCAGAAGGAGACTGGATGTGAAACCAGTCATGCAATTCATAAAAGAACAACAGATTAAATGGTTTGGACACCTGACCAGAATGCCATGTTATCGCCTACCACAGAGAGTCAGACAGAACAATGATAACGAGTACAGAGCAAGAGGAAGACCACGCAAAAGATGGAGCGACGGCGTCAAGAACATCCTTAAGAAAATGAATAACAGCTTACAAAGTGTATTAGAACAAGCACACACATGATCACTACACTCCCAGATCAGCATAAAAAGTCCTTTTCAGGACTACATTAAGATCATCCCCAAAAGCCCTTTTCATGGCTTCATTCAGAACAGCACCAAAAGCCCTTTTCATTGCTACATTAAGATCATCCCCAAAAGCCCTTTTCATGGCTTCATTCAGAACAGCAACAAAAGTCCTTTTCAGGACGTTCCACATACCAGAAAGCAATATTTAACCAAATATTCGTTCTAAGACTAGCCACATCAAGAAACAGACCAATCCGCGCTGATATAACCAAAAATAACACCCGTCTTAGGTTGAAAGGGCCGCCACGGTCACATTGAGACCGGTTCCACCACCGCTGCTACCACAACAAACACTTCTTAGCTGAGTGTCTCAAAATTTCACTCATCCGAGGATTTGAAACCGTATTTTATTACACGTCCATCAGAATGCTTCTTAAGTTGTCACTCATCGTTTTCATCAGGTTCATAATTTTTGGCCCCGTTCATAATTTGGGTCACGTTCATACTTTTGGCCACGTTCATAATTTTGGTCACGTTCATACTTTTGGCCATGTTCATACTTTTGGTCACGTTCATAATTTTGGTCACGTTCATAATGATTTCTCACGTTTATAATTGTAGTCACGTTAATATTTTTTTAGTCACGTTCATACTTTTGGTCACGTTAATATTTTTGGTCAGTTCATAATTTTGGTCACTTTAATGCTTTTGGTCACGTTCATAATGGTTACTCACGTTCATAATTTTGGTCACGTTCGTAATTGTTGGTCACGTTCATACTTTCAGTCGCATTCATACTTTTGGGTCACGTTTATACTTTTGGTCAGGTTCGTAAATTTTGGTCATGTTAATACTTTTTGGGCACGTTCAAAATGGTTTCTTACGTTCATAATTTTGGTCACTTCCATTCCATAATTTTTGGTCACGCTCATACTTTCGGTCACGTTCTTGATTCTGGCGATGTTCACAATTTTGGTAACATTTATAATTTTGATCAGGCTCTTACTTTGCAACGATTATAATCTACACCGCATTCATAATTTTGGTCACGTAAATAATGTTGGTCACGTATATAATTTGATCATGCACGCTATTTTTGTCACGTTCACAGTCTTGGTCACGTTCATAATTGTCATCACTTTCATTGTTTTGGTCACGTTCATAATTGTGATCACTTTCGTGATTCTGGTCACGTTTATAACTTTCGTCACGTTCATAGCGTTGTTCACGTTAATAAATTTGAAAACCTGCATCCACCTTTAGTTTTCTAATCTACTCCTCCAAAACGTACACTCTCACGCTAAATAAAGTGGAACGCAACACCATTCAGTTGTCGTGCTGTGTAGTAATATCAGAGCCTCGCAGACATAAACGCCGATTAGAGCGTGTTCCACTTTGCATATGCAATTATAACTTTACTTAACATAGAGCACGCGCCCATTAAAAGCAAAGGACCGATGGTCTGCCCTAGCGACTAAACACTTTAGCACGCGACGCTCTAAATTAAACCCGGTCCTGGGAGTAGAGCGCAGGAAATTGCGTAAAATGATTTTGTGGCGCCATCATGGACGTCGGGGTGTTTCCGGTTGTTCTTGGCTGCCGTGTATTATGTTAGACGAACATCGCGTTTATTGGTTGTTGCGAGTGTATCATTTGAATGAGCTGTACATTTCTGATCCAAACGGGTTTCCATAAACATTAATGATTTTGTTTTTGAGAAATGAAAGATCGGTTAGTCGTAGTAGTTTAGTATATCTCTTTATGTCTTCTCTTATCTTTCTATCCTAAGTGTTTCATACGTTCTAATAGTACAAGTAGGGTGATGTCGTGCTATGATACAGAGAGGCGACCGAACCAGACGACGCCGTAAGGGAGGGGGGCGGCGTACGCGGCGAAATAGCATTAGCTATTTTTTTTTAAAAACATTTAAGGGGCAGAATTTCGAAGACTTGCATCATACTGAGAAAATATACCGCACGGCCCTGAATATAAGTACATATCTGCCTGTCCTATCGGAGATTATGGATGCGAGAGTTGGAAAGCAACAAAAGCTCTAGAAAGAAAATTAGATAACTTTGAGAATAAATGTCTTAGAAGAATACTGAACCTCAAATGGTCAGATTTCAGACCTAATACACAAATAAGACAAGAGACCAAGCAAGTAAATGTATCAAATTTTATAAGAAAGCGCCGCTGAACTACATCGGCCACACACTTAGAATGGATGAGAGAAGACTCCTTACCAATCCCTCATATGGACACCAGAGGGAAAAAGAAAACGAGGAAGACCAAGAGAGACTCTGCGTAGAACCATCACCAGAGAAGGCTCAACGATGGGCCTAGTAAACATTAAAGACCTAAAACAGATAGCAACGAACCGCGAGACATGGAGAGCTATGACCTCTGCCCTATGCGCCGCCCACAGGCCCAAGAGGAAAGACTAACTAACTATCGGAGACGGACGATAAAACGTAGCTCCCGTGTTCAATTTCAGCAAGTAAAAGATCCCTTCACAGTTCAAATATCGAGAAGAATAGGCTGGAAAGCCGCTGCCAGGGCAAAATTCTTTAGAAAGAATAAAAATAAAAATTACTACAAAATATTTTCACCATTATCAAAATGACATCGGAGCTACGGAGTTCGTGCACTGTTGCGGAGATATTCCTGTATAAGAAAGAGATCGAAGCACACATGGCCAATCACCGAAGTGCAATGATAAAGGTCCTATCAATAAATGGATCACTCGAGACTACTAACATAATGGCTTCTCTAACTTTTCGTAATAATATACATATATAAAGAGACCGTTCCCCGGCTGGTCAGGGACGAATAGTTTCAGATGAGGAAACTCGCCCGAGTTGTTACCGGGGAGCAAATTGTGGTGTAAAGAGTAGAACCACTGTTAACTGCCACGCATGTCGTAAGAGGCGACTAAGGAGGTTGGGCGTCCGGCTAGCTACCCCATACCGTACAAAAACACTAGATGGCTACAGAACTAAGAAAATGAAAATCGTGGCATATCATAAAGGACGTAGCCATCAACTACAGTAAACGAGTCGTTGATTTTCTAGGCACCACTTATACGTTCAGTAGTTTGCCATTGCTTTCTGAACGGGTGGCGCCATCGTCCTTTTTAAAATCTACGCGAAACAATTTGCAAGCAAACTGTCCTCAGCGTGATTCGTACTCAGAACGCCGGGGTTAATAGGCCGAGTCACTAACCCCTAGGCCACAGACGCCACACAAGCGAACCGAATAAACGGTGGCTGAAACTGGACACATCGCCGAAGGATAAGCACCAGAGCTCCAAATGGTGCTGAAGATGTGAAGTAAAACACACCAATGCTAAGGCTGTATGAATCAGATTTCCACAAGAATAGAATTTATGGGGAGGTCTGGTACATCGGTCTAGGCGGTGTGTGTGTGTGAGAGAGAGAGAGAGAGAGAGAGAGAGAGAATGAGGAAACTGAAAATTATATTGAATTCATCAGTTATCAGTTATATGAGGATTATCATCACAGCACTCCGGACACGCCCATGTGTGCTCCGATCTCCACCTCAACAAATCCAGCAGCGTCCAGTGGCCCAACTCGTCAGTTCGATGTTCATTAATAAGTCTCTTAACATATTTAGTATGTTGTTCTTTTCGGGTTGTACCAATATTGACATCCATCTCTCTAAGTCTGGTCAGCGATTAGGACTCACACTCCTGAACCTCCTCTGTTCGAACAGACTCTCGCAGTGCGTTAAGAATGTCATTTCGGTCCATTTTAACTCCCTCCGTAGCCATGCCATCCAATCTATCTACTCGTTCATTACCATTAACTCCTGCGCGCCCAGGGACAAAAATGAAGATGATTTTTCTTATCAATGTCCGTGCCAGTACCTCTGCCCAGTTTCGTCACACCATTCCTGTTTCGACTTTGCGTATCATACTCATGGAGTCACTGAGTATAAAAACACGAGAGAAGTCATGAAATGTTAATTGGATCCAGTGGCGGCTAGTGGTCATTTTTCTTGGTTGGGCCAGACACCAATTTTCGGGAAAATTATGGTTTTTAGAGTACTTACTATTATTTGTCTATTCCGGGAAGTTTCCTCTTTCGATTATTGGTGGGGTCAGGCCCTCCTAGTCCTTAATGACGAGCCGCCCCTTATTGGATCTATATAACTACTTAAAGAGTTTGGAACGTTTTAGAAAGCAGAACTAAATGCTTTAGAAGCAGAAGGCGGACTCTAAAAAGGGGCATAAAGGTGAAGGATTGACATCATTACAACAGGTTTCCCTATAAGTCTCCGTCAATGTCTGTAGAAATAGCACGCCACCTACCACGGGTGTACCCTTTTTCATACTCCGATCTCTTATGTTATTGTTATTGGTTACTAAACTGGCGTCAGTGCACTCCGGGTAGACCCATAGGTGCTCAGTCACCTCCAACATATATCGAAGAGTATGGGAACTGATGATTCCCTTTTCTCTCTGAAAAAACACACTTCTCACTCTGCCTCTCATGCACCCAGTTCGACCTGAACAACGGGTAACTCCAAACTGCTTAAATCGCTTGATCGATTCAACATCGATTTTAGTGTCCTCATCCAACAGAGAGTCGCGAAGAGACCGAAGAATATCTCCTTATCCATCTTCAACTCCCCAACAATCGATACTGTTGATGCAAGCCTGCCCGCTCTCTCATTACCATAAACACCCGCATGCCCAGAACAGTATATCCACGTAAGCCGCTGGAGGTTAGAAACTTCTATAGACGACATCCACTCATATCGAAACCTGTCCTTCTGGATCTTGTTTCGTTGAGTAAGGTAACAGTTGCTGCACAAAGCATTAACACCGTAGCTCACACAATAATCATATAATCTCATAAAACATTATATATGAGACTCGGTTTGGATTTGAACCCAGAAGCTTTAGAATATCAGTCAAACGTTCTGAACACTTCGCCATAGAGCCCTAGTAGCAGAATGCGGTTCAATTTCGTGGGCTAGCAGAAAAGCTGCAGGTTCTCCAGATTTACGGTGTTCGTAGCACCGAACCGAAGTATTACGATGCCCATGGCACCGAACCGAAGAACTAAAAGCTCAAGTGCTTCTGGATTTAAAAAAAATAATAACCAGTAAGTAACGAAAACCAACGACATGCAAATCATTCGCAATCAGCTAACTGCATGAATTCAAATACTTAGGAAGCATATTCACAGAAGACGGAAAACTAGATAGAGATAGAGGCTAGAGTGCAAAAACACATGCTGTAACCTACCAGCTAGCACCATTATTAAGGCACCCAAACATATCACTGACAGCTAAACTACAGATGATCAACAGCATTTTCATACCTACTTTGTGTTACTAGAGCCAAACATGGACAATTTGAAAAGCGCAGTCGCAAAAAATAACTACATGTGAAATGCGCTGACTGCGAAAAGTTACCAACAACACCAGAAAAGACAGAGTCACCAAAATCAGCATAAGAAAGAAAGTTGGCACAGAACCTTGCTTGAATTACATAGATAAACAAAGAATGAAGTGGTTTGGCCACTTAATAAGAATGCATCCAAACTCCACAGTATACAGAGTCTTCTACAAAAGAACTTCGGGAAAGAAGGCGAGAGGAAGCCCACGTAAAAGATGGTTAGATGGCGTAGCAGAATCCTGTGAAAGAGCAAAAATAACAATCACACAAGCCACCAGAACACCACAAGACAAAAACTGAAAACCACGACACTGGGCAACAACCTGGTAGCAGTGTGACGACAAAAGAAGAAGAAGAAATGTATTGCCTGGTTCTATATGTTTTGTGACGTGTAAGAAGTGACTTTCTTCTCTTATGTTGTAACCTTTGCTTGATAAAGGCCTTTGGTCGAAACGTTGCTGTGTAGTGTTATTGTATTTAGTAAAACTACACTGCTTTGTATCAACGTGTTTTACTGCAGTCTTTCCTTATATCGATAAAACGAAAATCAACAATATACACTCCTTCGTCTCCTGTTGGGAGAGACTGAGCACCTATGGGTAGACAGTAAGGGCTATGGTAACCGATCAATAACCAATAACTAGAAACTGTTTTCCAGGAACTCTGTTGCCAAATCATACACAGGATCACCCATTGCATGAACAGCTCAGCACCAGTGGTGGAAATCGGTTAAAGCGGGGCAAGTCATGGGTTGGCCGTGCCGCAGATACTGTTCAGCTGGTATGCGGGCTCAATAATATTGACTATGGCGAAGAATGGATACCAATGCCTTCAATATACTGGAACATTTTTTCAACCATTATTAAATTTGACAAAGGTTGCAGAGAGGGAAATCCAGTGACGTTGAATGCAGACGTCAAATCCATCATCGATGAAAACTGCAATGCAGACGACGTTGTGATTTACACAGATGGATCGGTAGTTCGTCACGAAAAGTCTGCATGGGCCTTCTCTACAAGCTCTTGTGGCAGAATGGTCAAGGAAGCCAGTGGTGCATTTAGTATGACAACAAGCAGCATGACAATGGAGGTACTGGCGGTGACCAATGCACTATTCTGGCTAGAGTCACAAAACTACACTCATGCGTGCATTCTGAGTGACTCATTGAGTATGATCCGGAAGATGGAGGCCGGTTCGGTGCGCAGGCAATGGACTGGATCACTGCAGGCGTCAACAATTTGCAGAATTACACTTGTCTTTGTTCCGGGGCACATGGGTGTCGTTGGCAATGAGAGAGCAGACAGACTGGCTGGCTCTGCCGCTATATCAGACAGAGCTGACATCGTGAACGCCCTCATAGAGCGTGGCCGCAGAGAAGACCTTCATCTAAACCAATCCACGTCAACTACTAGATTACGAGAACCGGGTTTGAAGATTGGTGTGGCAAGAAAAGAACGGTACAACAGGTATACGAGTCGGCTCATCAATCAAAATAGAACTGGTACGGTCAGTCGCTGGACGCTGTTGGAGATATTGCGAAGGAGATCGGAGCACCTATGGACACGTCCGGAGGGCAATGAAGATATTCCAAACTGAAACTGAAACACACGCTTAACGATAATGTCCGCGGACGACCTCTGAACTTACGTATATTTTACGCCCAAAAAGAAATCGTTTTAAAACATATATTCTGCTCAAAATGCTAACACCAAGTTAGTGTCACTATCCATTTAATGTATTCTCCCCACTACCCTACTACCAAACATTCTAAATGAAGTGGCGTCACCCGTGTAGGCTACTTTCTTAAACTAAATCTCGTAATTACCTCAATTTAAAGGCAACAATTATGAACACTCTCTGCATTAAACTAACACGGAAATGCAAACACGTCACTTGTCAAACACCTGTCCTGCTTCTTCCAGGGAAGTTTACGCAGACTTTGTTTATATAGTCAAATCCAACTGTTTCCTATAATTTAAATGAATACATTTTTTTAGTAGCAAACTTCTAATTATTCCGTAAATTTCAATTTGAACAATGAATTTGGAGAAATCAAAATGTCTTTACGTATTCACGTACCCAGGAGCGTGCTCGGTAATCTTCTTCTTCTTCTTCTTTCCGTGCGTTCTTTACGACCAATTTTAATCAATCTTTATGATATGTTTGATCTTTGCCAAGAACGTGTATACACTGCACATTGGTTTGGTAGTCCCTAAACGCATAGACTTCTACATGTTTAGGACACGTGCATCCGATTTTAACCAAACCTCCTTAGTCGCCTCTTACGACATGCGTGGCAGGTAACAGTGGTTCTATTCTTGACACCCCAAATTTGGTCCCCGGTAACCACTCGGGCGATGTGCTCGGTGATGATGGCATGAAAGAAATTAAATGAACAAACCGCCTGTGTTTTGTCGGAGCTTTCAATGGGAGTAAAGAATAGTAACACTGCGTCCTACAAAGATGATCGTAGTAGGGCTTAGAGAAGCTATTCTAGTAAATAGGAAAGCTACTCTAGCTGCTCTTCATGCACCGAATACATCGAAAGACAACAAGTGCAGTGGTTTGGACATCTAATGAGAATGAAATACAACCAACCACCAATAACAGCATAAAATAAAAAGAGATCAGGTACTAGAGCTAAGGGAAGACCAAGAAAATGATGGATAGACAATATCAAGACCACACTACATAAACATGGACATAGCACAACAAGGGCGACTCATCTGGCCCTGAAACGCAGGTTAACCCTTTAGCTGCTAAGGACGTATATATACGTTTTCCCCATTCACTTCTAAAGACGCATTAACACGATTGTTATTATCTTTCCTCTGTCGGTTAAAGACGTGTTAACACGTTATACATTGCTACTGTCACTGCTATAGGCGTACATTCACGTTTGTGACCTAGAAACAAAGAGTAGCTGTTTTTAGCTCAGTTTTCAGAAAGTATGTAGTAGCAAAATGGTTAAAGCTCACATCCCTACGCTTGACGGAGTGGACAGTCAACTCCATCTTCCACCTGGAATAAACAACAGACTCTAGTAATAAAAAAAAGTCGAAGAAATCGCATGTGTTGGCCTAATTGTAGGTGCATAACTAGCAGAACGTACAATCGCTCTTACTCTCAAATCACATACAAATAACACAGAGTGGTTAACAAGTGGTTGATATGGAGCACTCGAAGAAAAAGAAGAAGAAGATCGCAGAAGAAGTCGTAATGGTTAGCATTAGATAAACGATATTTCAAAAGACAAAGCAACGTTCATTTTTATAAGTAGGTGTTTGTGCTCCCAGAAACGCTCGTCTGAATGGCTAGACAATGTGTGCCGTAAGACGTAAAGGTTTGTGGTTCGAATCCTGTGATTGATGTTGTGTTTTTACCGGAATCCCCTTCTTTTACTTCTTCTGCGATCAGCTTCTGCTATGCGACTACTCCGGTATGTGTCATAAACAGGGCGGTGTGCTTGAGGTCTTCACCGGTCCTCATCGTTTTTTTGGTACGGTTGTTTCTGTTGGCTAGATTTCAATTCTCACACTGCTTAGGCTGGGGCAATCTTGTAGGATGTGCTCTGGGGATTGCTTTGGTGCTCCACATGTGCAGGCAGACGAGACCTTGAGACCCATACTGTGGAGGTGTGCTCTGAGACTGCAGTATCCCATTCTAAGTCTGAAGACTGGTCTGTGCTTTTCTGTATCTTCCGTTTATTTATCTCCACATCATTTTTCTGGATTGTTTCAGTAGCCTTTGTTTCTGTAAAGCTTTGTGTTGGGTGGTGTTGTGTTAGGTTCCCTCTAGCCCATGCGAGTTTGTCAGCCTTTTCATTTCCTGGTATGCCACAGTGTGCTGGTATCCACTCTGGAATTCCCTAACACTTATTCACTGTCTGTTTAGTGATCATATTCATTGACTCCGATGTTTTCCATGAAGTTCTTAAAAGTACTTAATTATGATATCAGACTCGATGAATATCAGTTTCAAAGGATTGAATCTGAAAGTCTGTGTGTGTATTGGGTGGGCAGCATTCAGAGATCACATCTCAAGAAAATAACTTGGCTGTACGCACCTGGACATGCTGGAGTGCAGGGTAACGAGCATGCTGACTTTCTTGCAAACAATGCCACAATTCAAGCGGGCAGAAGTATGGACAGAGCCGATGTGATCAATGCGTTACACTCTCATTTATGTGACATGGGCGAGTCTCAGACACTGGAACGAGTTCGAAAATTAGAAGTTAAGTTTGGATATGCCAGACAGTGTCGTCTTCGTGGTAGAGAGAGAAGGTATACTAATCAACTTCTCATGGGTATGGTGAGCAAGTTAATTTAGGCTGGCTGCTGCAGAAGAAGACAGAGCACACATCAGAATGCCCAATATGACATGACAAAGATTGCATAACATAACATAAAGAAGTTAATTGCATATCCTTTACATGACTTTGTGAATCAACCCCAACCTTTTAACGCTGTTTGTAACTTTTCCAGGCATTATTACTTTCAGTAGTTTGCCATTGCTTTCTGAACGGGTGGTGCCATCGTTTTTTTTTTTAAATCCAAGCGAAGCAATTTGCAGCCAAATTGTCCGCAGCGTGATTCGAACTCAGAACGTCGGGGTTAATAGACCGAGTCACTCTCCCCTAAGCCACAGACGACACAACATAACATAACATAACACAACATAATACCATAACATAAAAAACTCCTCATTTCTCAGTTTGCTGTCGTCATTTTTATTCAATTATCAATCATTTTCTCAATCATGAATTCGACAATCATTGCTTCCTAACGTCTACATTCTAATACATGTAATAATTATCAACAGGATTGTCTTTAATCCAGCAATCATTATCTGATCCCTGAATCCAAATCTCCACGAAATAAATATCCGTTTTCATATTCAAGTGTCGTTTTGTTAAATACGAGGCCATCTTTAACACAGCCAGGCATTGGTTGGTGCTATTTTTACATCGTCTTTCACTTACGGTGACACACAGACTACCTGGGGAGAAGCTAGTGGTTAATGCCTGGTTGAACATCCAGCAATTTCCATGTTTTGTTGACATCTGTAGAAGAATAGATGTAACGCAAACAGCCATAACAGGTAACGATAATCAATCAGCGAAAATATCGTGCAGTGATTTCCTACGATTCTGACCGGTGATTCCATCAACGTTCGGAACGAACAGCATTTCCGGCATGGCAGCGCACAAAATGGTGGACGCCGGAAACAGGTAATTGTAGGAAATGAAGGTGCGTATAGATTGGTTAGTGTGTACTACAGACCTTATCAGGACCTGGAAACATGACACACAAGGGAGATCACTGTTAGACAAGGGGGGAGACAATACTTCAATTTGAATTTGGTATATGAAACTTGAGTTTTGTCAATCTTAGATCTGGAAGCTGTATGTATCGTATGACTGTCTGACTGTCTGACTGACTGACTGACTGATTGACTGACTGTACACCCTCCATTATTTAGCTAACTGATATTCTTATTTCTCTTAGCTTTTTTTGTTTTAATCAACAAAGTTAGTCACTCTTTGTGGTTTGCACTGAGAACCGGAGTACGTTAGTAGTAATATATAATGTACAACTTACGTATATTCTGTATATTCCCACCTGCCCAGCGTGTTGGACGACGGATGATAAGCCCCCTGTGAGCGCAGCTCAATTTTTCTGGCTGGCAGAAAAGCCACAGGTTCTCCAGATTTACGGTGTTCGTGGCACCGAACCGAAGGGTTACCATGTCCATGGCACTGAGCCGAAGAGCTGAAAGCTCAAGTGCATCTGGATCGAAAACTAAATATATATAAGGATATACTCTACCCTACTCCACCCTTAATATATATATATCGGTGTTTCCCAACGTAGGGTCCACGTCCCACAAGGGGACAATTTGATTGTTGAGGTGGGCGATTTGTCAATTGAACAATTCAATTTTTGAATATAAAAAATTATGTATATGTGACGGGGCATAAGAATTTAAGAAAGGTTTAAGTGGGGCATAGCACCAAAAAAAAGATTGGGAAACACTGATCTATATCCTCTTTGTGTTCCGATTGACACGTAAGGCTTCCACAAGAGACTTCCACTGTTACTGCTCTGCTGCCTTTCTACCAACCGTCTCCCACGTTAGGCCCCACTCTTTCAACTCTCTCTCCACCGTTCTTCTCCATGTTTCATTTGGACGTCCAGGTCTTCTCTTTCCATCCGCTGTCCATATGCTGTCCTAGCCAATGTCCCCACTGGCATACGACAGACATGTCCAAACCACCTCCATCTTCGTCTCTTAATGACGGTTTCCAAGGACGAACAGTCTGTTCGTTTGATAGACAATAAAAGCAGTCTAATAAATTACTTCAGGAGACTCTCACATGCGATACGAAACTCTACACTTGCCGCTGATATTTTATTGTGTAAGAGATAAGAGATCGGAGTACACATGGTTACTCACCGAAGTGCAATGTAAGAAAGAGATCGGAGTACACATGGTTACTCACCGAAGGGCAATGATGATGGTCTAACTGATTAATCAAACCAAGCTAGCCACTCTTTGTGACGTGTGTGGTTTGCGCTGAGAACGGGATCATGTTGCGCTACGGTTCATAGACACATACTTGTAGGACAATCGCATCCCAACTTATTCACAAATCTTCTTCTGACCGCTATTTAGATGATTGCACAGTCAAAGGTGTTTTTATGATGAAGTCAACTGTTATCTGGAGCTCATTTAAGATGTCTAGTTTTGAATGTACTAGTCATATTTATTATAAGAAAGAGAAGATGGAGATATGTTGGACACACCTTTAGGAGACATGATCAACGAATATCAAAGCAGGCATTGAAGTGAGATACAAATGATTCAAGAAAGAGAAGACGACCTAAGGAGGACCTGAAACGTTATTGGTTATTGGTTACTAAACTGACCTCATTGCACTCCGGGCAGACCCATAGGTGCTCAGTTTCCCCAACAGATATCGAAGAGTATGCATACTGATGGTTCCTGTGGCTCGCTGATTAAACACACCTCTCACTCTGCCTCTCAGGCATCCAGTTCGACTTGAACAACGGGTAACCCCAAACTGCTTAAATCTATTGATCGATTCAACATCGATTTTAGTGTCCTCATCCAACAGAGAGTCGCGAAGAGACCGAAGAATATCCCCTTATCCATCTTCAACTCACCAACAATCGATGCTGTTGATGCAAGCATGTCCGTTCTCTCATGACCTGAAACGAACTTTGCTTAGAGAAACAAGAAATATTGGTCTCAGTTCCATGGAGGAGATTGAGCGAGTTGCCCAGGATAGAGCGGTATAGAGAAATTACTTGCAGGCCCTATGTAACGTTTAACGGTACGAGAGGAATTGTAATTATAATCTCTTTCCGTTTTGCCAGACTACAGTGCTCAAATCTGTTTGCAGTTCCACTACGTGACGGTGTAATAGGGTCTTTGTAAGTACCAGCTCATTGATCCTGTCACTACCTTCTCACCTTAATTGATTTATTGATAGGATCATCATCATTGCACTTCGGTGAGTAACCATGCGTGCTCCGATCTCTTTCTTACACAGAAAGATCTCAGCTGCAGTGCACGAGCTCCGCAGCACCAGCCCGATCTCTTGCTTACACAGAAAGATCTCAGCTGCAATGAACGAGCTCCGCAGCACCAGCGAGGATCCCCGATGTAATTTATAAGATGGTGAAGAAAAGAAGCATTAGCAGTTAAAAATCATCAAAAGTGGACTGCAAAGCTGTTGTCTGGATAAAATTCATTAAAGAGATAAAAATACGATTTGTACAGAAATCTTCACCATCTTACTATATACCTCTGGTATCGTTGCCGGTGCTACGGAGTTCGTTCGTTGCTGCTGAGATCTTCATGTTTAAGCAAGATATCGTCTTCTTCGAACGCTCCATATCGACCACTTGTTAACCACTCTCTGTGATCTGTATGTGATCTGAGACTAAGAGCGATTGTACGTTGTACCAGTTAGGCGCCTACAAGTGGGCCAACACATCAGATTTCTGCGACGCTTTTTATTTACTAGGGTAGCTTCCAGTGGCGGCTAGTAGTAATTTTTCTTGGTGGGGCCAGACACAAATTTTCGTGAAAAAATCATGTTTTTTGGAGTATTTACTATTATTTGTCTATTCCTGGAAGTTTCCACCCTTTCGATTATTGGTGGGGCCAGGCCCCACTGGATCTTAATGACGAGCCGCCCCTGGTAGTTTCCCCTAGGCTAATAACTCTGTCGCCTCATACAACATGCCTTGTAGGGCTCAGTGGTATTATTCTTTGCTCCTCTTGTGCGCCCCGGCATCACGCTAGCGAAGCATGATATCGAAACGCAGACTGTTATTCACAGAGGCATAATAGTGATGGAGCTGTAAATCAATCATGTAATCAATCTTTCACCTCATGATACAGCCGGCATGGAACAAGATCAGTGGCGGCTCGTCTATAAGGGCCAGTGGGGACGGGCCCCACCAAAATTAATGTATAACGTGTATTTATTATTTTTTAAATTAAAATATAGCAATCTAAAACCATGATTTCTCCTGAAAAAAATGTCTGGCCCCACCAACAAAAATTATCACTAGCCGCCACTGAACAAGATGATAGTTTCTAAGATTAACTCTCTTAGTGGACCAGGGCAAATACCATGTTTTTAAAACCATGTGTCTTTAGAATTAAAAACCACCCGAGTGGTTATCGGGGGCCCAAATTTGGGGTGTAAAGAATAGAACCACTGTTACCTGCCACACATGTCGTAAGAGGCAACTAAGGAGGTTTGGTTGAAATCGGATACACGTATCCTAAACGTGTAGAAGTCTATGCGTTTAGGCACCTACCAAACCAATGTGCAACGTATACACGTTCTTGGCAAAGATCAAACATATCACATAGAGTGATTAAAATTGGTCGTAAAGAACGAACGCAAAGAAGAAGTAGGAAAAAAACGCTCTTTAGTGTAGCTAGTTGTAAAAAGTCGTCCAGTTCAAAGCCACATAGTGTACCTAGTTGTAAAAAGACATCCAACTAAAAGCCACATGGTGTAGCTAGTTGTAAAAAGTCGTCCAACTAAAAGCCACATTGTGTAGCTAGTTGTAAAAAGTCGTCCAGTTCAAAGCCACATTGTGTAGCTAGTTGTAAAAAGTCGTCCAGTTCAAAGCCACATAGTGTAGCTAGTTGTAAAAAGTCGTCCAGCTCAAAGCCACATAGTGTAGCTAGTTGTAAAAAGTCATCCACCTAAAAGCCACATAGTGTAGCTAGTTGTAAAAAGTCGTCCAGTTCAAAGCCACATAGTGTAGCTAGTTGTAAAAAGTCATCCACCTAAAAGCCACATAGTGTAGCTAGTTGTAAAAAGTCATCCACCTAAAAGCCACATAGTGTAGCTAGTTGTAAAAAGTCATCCACCTAAAAGCCACATAGTGTGGCGTTTGGTCCAAAAGAAGTTAATGCCATTTCTTCATTTTTTTAAATCTTTGTTTTCATAAACTAATCATTTTATTTGGCAAATAATCTTGTAACTAAACATGCGCACCAAAATGCGCATCCAAAGTATGATTCTACCCACCATCATTCCCCAAATTAGCACAACAGAACACGACAGAAGGTTATCAGGATGTTCAAACTCGTGACATAACCCACGGTACCACCAGGACAACTTCGATAAAGCACACGCTCCGTGAAGTTTGTACAAGAGAAGACACTCAAGAGATTCAACTGATAATGATACTTAGTGTCCGAGTATGAGTGAGGGATGGTCACTCCGCTGTGTCTTTGCACGTGTTGGGTGTATGACCTGATTCGAGGCGTGCAGGAAGACGATGTCCTTCAAAAATTATATTTGTCAAATCACGGCGAATATTCATCATCATCACGTGATGTGTAGAATAACGTAAGCGATCGTGATTGTCATAAATGTTCCGTATGAGTTCTAGCTTTCCTTCTTTCCTATTCTCTAATCCTGTTTTACCTTACAGCGTCACGATAAGAAGAGATTTCTAGAACGAGCCCTTGTGTGCGCTTCATAAATATTCAGTATCTATCTATTCTCTAATCTCATTTGAAATCGTCAGTTTGAAAAAGAAGACACCTGGAGCGAGCCTCCCTGTACGCCTTGCCTTGTTGTCTTTTCTCTTGTTCTGATTTACCGTACGTCTTCAGGATAAGATAAGGTTTCTAGAACGGGTCCTTATGTGTGCTTCATAAATAGATAAAATTCTTTCGTTGCCTCTGTTATCTCTGAGGTCTACCTTTCGCGCGGCCTGCCTTTTGCTTTGTATCCACTGTATCGGAGTAACATTTCTCTTTGAGGTGCACTGTCTGTTGGTAATCTGCTTACGTGACCGAACCATTTAATTTGTTGTTTCTTGATGAAGTTCAGTACTGATGCTGTACCTACTTTTTCCTGATGTCTTCATTTCTCAACCAGTCTCTTCTTGTTGCATCCAGAATTCTTCGTAGACACTTCATCTCTGTTGTGACTAGTTTTCTTTCATTGGTTCTGACTAAAGGGTTTTAAAAGCCGAAGAATTGGTTTCGTTGCATCGGGTTTTACAACATCCGGGTTGGTCCATCTCCTTAAAAATGGCACGATACCGACCGGAAGTATTACACAAAGCACGAACTCCGTAGCTCCGGCAACAATCCTAGATGTCTCTAGAAAGATGCACACGTGAACAGAACGACACGGTCCGGATCGAACCCACGGACTTGGAAACGCAATGCAACAGCTTAACCGCCTAGTCACAATGACCACCGTGGTATACTATTTAGAGACAATCGTGTTACATGACGTTAACTCCGACCTGTTACCGCTAACCTGTTACCTCTGACCTGTTACCTCTGACCTGTTACCTCTGACCTGTTACCTCTGACCTGTTACCTCTGACCTGTTACCTCTGACCTGTTACCTCTGACCTGTTACCTCTGACCTGTTACCTCTGACCTGTTACCTCTGACCTGTTACCTCTGACCTGTTACCTCTGACATGTTACCTCTGAATGAATCAATAATAGCCGTCCATCGCAAGCAATAATGACACATCCTCAGACGTGTGTTAATATATATCGACCACTAGTCAACCACTCTGTGTGATCTATATGTGATCTGAGTCTAAGAGCGATTGTACGTTGTGCCAGTTATGCGCCTACAAGTATGCAGGCATATTCGATTTTTATTTACTAGGGTAGCTTCCCAAGCCCCTACCTCATTCGCATCTTTCGACATGCCTTGTACCTCGCAGTAGTCTCGTATGCGTAGATCACCACAAACAGATCACAAAGAGTTTGTTAACAAGTGGTCCATATAGAGGTGCAAAAAAGAAAAAGATATGTACGGTCGTAATCTACAAAAAGAATGATATATATTAGTATAATATAGATACATATATAATATATACACCCGTTTGGTTACCGGGGCCCAAATTTGGGGTATAAAGAATAGAACCACTTTACCTGCCACGCATGTCGTAAGAGGCGACTAAGGAGGTTTGGTTGAAATCGGATGCACATGTCCTAAACATGTAGAAGTCTATGCGTTTAGAGGCCTACCAAACCAATGTGCAATGTATACACGTTCTTGGCAAAGATCAAACATATCACAAAGAGTGATTAAAATTGGTCGTAAAGAACGAACGCAAAGAAGAATAGATAGCTACAAAAACCACAATCACGAACATTTTTAGCGTGCCACCCGAGGAAGGACCCGGCAAGGAGAGACTCATGGCAAGAAAATTGGGAGACAGGAGAGAGATTTGGAAAAGATCGCCTTGAATTTTTTTTTTTTTTCGATCCAGAAGCACTTGAGTTTTTCAGTTCTTCGACTCAATGCCATGGACATCGTAACCCTTTGGTTCGGTGCCACGAACACCGTAAATCCGGAGAACCTGTGTTTTTTCTCTGTCATCCCAAGGAATTGAAACGCACTCACAGGGGGCATATCGCCCTGGATAGGTGTGCTTGGAAGGTATTTGTTGTGGGCCTATGCCCCCTCCCCTAGGGGCAGATGGTGAAGAAGATGAAGATAATATATGTAGATATATTCACCATTTCGTTCCGTTATTTTTTATTTTTTATTTTTAACCTACTACTACATTTCATTATCATCATCATCATCTAGCTTGTCCTGAACAGAACTTTGCCACACCAACAGTCAATTTCTCTCTCTCATAGGCCAGATGTCCTGCCTCTGCAACCGTCATGTTCAAACCATCAGTTACATCCTGTATCCATCTTCTCCGTGGTCTTTCTCTTCTTCTCTTTGTCGGTATGTCTCCTTCCATGATGGTCTTCTCCAGCCCTTCATGTCTTTTTATATGTCCAAACTACATAAATTTTCTCATTCTTCTTTGTAGCATCAGCCAGTTTTCTTTGATTTTAAGTTCTTTCTGGATAGATCTAATTACCTTTATATTGCAATAAATACTGAATTAGTCTGTATGCTGACCTTGAGTTATCTTAAAAAGTGCTGCCGGCCGGTATATCTGTTCTGAAGGACGAATGGGTTAATACATAGGTTCTCAAACTTTTTTGGGTCACCACCCCCTTTACAAAACATAAATGTTGTAAGTCCTTCCCCCCACCCTCAATTATAACAGCTTTCCGCTTTCAATCATTTTCGTTGGTACAGGAACGGAGCAATTATGGGGTGACCCGTTGCAGTGAAGTTGGAACTGTACGTAATATGAGCATATGAGCTCTGCTTTCAAGTCGTTTGATATTTTCGATAAATTATTGAAAATGTAGTGATCAATATGTACTTCCTCTTGAATACAGTTATTCAATCGCAAAATCACGAAAATAATTTCTTTTGAAAATTATATTATCAATTTTTTTCTATAAGGAGCCACCAAACTCTAGATCGCCTGAATACCCTCCAAAAGCTTTTGAACCCACTATCGCCTCCCTAGAAGGTTTCAACGCCCGTGTGGGCGTACCGCCCACTTTAGGTGTAGGTATATTAAACGGGTTAATATTCAATTTGATTGTTGCTTGTTTTTTTTCTTCTTTCAATAAAATAATGCCCGCGTCCAAGTCTAATAATTTTCTGTTTCTTTTTCTTGATTACCAAATATCTGGATCGCTTTCATGTACATTTCTGAAGGCGTGGTCGATGCAGACAAGGTACAATCTCTGTCCAGTGAGGTTGTAGAGACGGGACAATATTTACATACTGAGGAAATGAAGGTTGAGAACGGGCAAGAATTAGTTCCAATATTGTTTCGCAAAGTGAGAAACTCCATTTCATCCCTGGGTTCTTGAACTACTCAAGTCAAAGACAGTGAGAGTGTGAGGACAAGAGGAACGTAGACGGAAAGAAGGAAGAAATGAAACCGAATGAAATTAGAAAAGGAATCTAAATTTAGAAGGAAGGGAATTAATCAAGATAAATCTGTATAAAATGTGGTGGTCAGATTGAGAATATTTGACGAGGAGAAGACGAGGGTTTTGGGAAAGAAAAACACGAGTGAGGGATGAAAGAAAGAAGAAAAGATAGGTGAAGGAAAGAGAAAGAATAAAATGTCAATATAGAAAGATTCAAAGCTCTGTTGAAACCCTCAGGGAGTTTGACAATTTCAAACACTCGGCGTTCCGTGCTCATTTTGTCAGAGCTGTCGCGAGGCCAGCAAGGGCGCCCGGGGTCCCGGGGTGAGATCTTGATTGGGACCCTGTGTTGACATGACAGAGCCCTTCAAGCCCCGCGATCAACTTAATTAACACGCTCAATTTCTCAGCGACAGAACCAATACCGGGGCCTTCATCTGAACTGTCAGCCACTGGATGTCCGTTCGGTCGAACGTCTGCACTGGCAACAATCGTGGGCTGTCTTCCAAACTAATATATTAATCTAGAATTTTCTTGATTCCAAAATAAAGTGCAATATATATTTATATATATTATTTGTAGCAATGTTGGTTGCACAGGAAATGTTAAAACATAAATGATGCTATGAATTGTCAAAGCAGTATCCGCTTTAAAAAGAAAATATGGAACTGCAAGTTATATAGTATTAAAACTAAATTACGAATTTTCAATTCAAATGTTGTATCAATCCTAACATATGTCAGCGAGAGTTGGAAAATGACTAAAGATATAGAAAGCAAGTTGAATGCATTTGAAAATAGATGTCTGCGAAAAATAATGAACATAAAATGGAACGAATTCAGGAGAAGTGATGAAATCAGAGACATGTCTGGTCAACCACTAGTGACAACTGTTATAAGAAAGAGCAGACGGAGATATGTTGGGCACACTTTGAGGAGAAATGATCAACGAATATCAAAGCAGGCATTGAAGTGGGATGTAAACGGTTCAAGAAAGAGAGGACGACCTAAGGAGACCCTGAAACGAACTTTGCTGAGAGAGGCAGGCAATATCGGTCTCATTTATATGGAGAAGATTAAGCGAGTTGCCCAGGATAGACCGGTATGGAGAAATTACTTGCAGGTCCTATGTAACGTATAACGGTACGAGAGGAATTATTATATGTTTTGTGACCGACGTCAGTCTTATAGCGCATTCAAAAACTAGCACAACATCATTGTGATTGGTATCGTGAATATTTTCTTTATATTTGTATATTGATTAGCAATTTAATTGAAAGAATATAACAATAAATGTGGGACAAAAACTCATCAACAAAAACTTGTGCAAAACAGAGGGACATAATGGAATAGGAAGGTGCCAGGATGATGATGATGATGATGAGGGTGATGTTGATGATGATGATGATGATGAGGAGGAGGATGATGATGATGGTGGTGATGATGAGGATGATGAGGGTGATGGTGATGGGGGTGATAGTGATGGTGGTGATGGTGATGGAGATGATGATGATGGTGGTGATGGTGATGATTTATCTATCTATCTATCATCTATTTATCTATTTATCTATATCATCATCTCACTATCCTATCTATCTATCTATCTATCTATCTATCTATCTATCTATCATCTATCTATCTATCTATCATCTATCTATCTATCTATCTATCTATCTATCTATCTATCTATCTATCTATCTATCTATCTATCTATCTATCTATCTATCTATCTATCTATCTATCTATCTATCTATCTATCTATCTATCTATCTATCTATCTATCTATCTATCTATCTATCTATCTATCTATCTATCTATCTATCTATCTATCTATCTATCTATCTATCTATCTATCTATCTATCTATCTATCTATCTATCTATCTATCTATCTATCTATCTATCTATCTATCTATCTATCTATCTATCTATCTATCTATCTATCTATCTATCTATCTATCTATCTATCTATCTATCATCTATCTATCTATCTATCTATCTATCTATCTATTTATCTATCTATCTATCTATCTATCTATCTATCTATCTATCTATCTATCTATCTATCTATCTATCTATCTATCTATCTATCTATCTATCTATCTATCTATCTATCTATCTATCTATCTATCTATCTATCTATCTATCTATCTATTATCTATCTATCTATCTATCTATCTAATCTATCTATCTATCATCTATCTATCTATTTATATATATATATATATATATATATATATATATATACATTTATGTGATAATAATAATAATAATTCCTCTCGTACCATTATACATTACATAGGGCCTGCAAGCAGTTTCTCCATACCGCTCTATCCTGGGCAACTCGCTCAATCTCCTCCATGGAATTGAGACCGATATTTCTTGCCTCTCTCAGCAAAGTTAGTTTCAGGGTCTCCTTAGGTTGCCCTCTATTTCTTGAACCATTTGCATCCCACTTCAATGCCTGCTTCGATATTCTTTGATCATTTCTCCTCAAGGTGTGTCCAAAATATCTCCATCTTCTCTTTCTTATAACAGTTGTCACTAGTGGTTGACCAGACATGTCTCTGATTTCATCACTTCTCCTGAATTCGTTCCATTTTATTTTCATTATTTTTCGCAGACATCTATTTTCAAATGCATTCAACTTGTTTTCTATTTCTTTAATCTCTCTCTCTCTGTCTCTCTCTCTCTCTCTCTCTCTGTCTATATATATATATATATATATATATATATATATACACACACACTCACACATTTTAAAATACAGAAATCGGTCTCTACGTCAGGAACTCGTTGCACAATGCAGTAAACTGCTTCGCAAACCTGCAAATACACCGAGCTTTATCAAGGGTTGGTTTTGTTTATCAAGTCACCCGAGTGACAGCAAATCTATTAACACAATATTCTCTCTTCATGATGTTTGATTTGTGTGACGTCAAAAGAGTGGGCCTGTTTTCTGATTTGTCATTTTCGTTATTGAAGTTCACAACTAAAGGAGATGTACTTAAAAAAATGTAGCTAACAGAACAACAGCGCTGTCGTAGGAATAAGTCAGGTCTTTAAAAATCACGATAGAAACATCAAAAAGGCCGAGAAACATTGATTTCTTGACATGAAAATACAAATAAGTTTTCAATCACTTTTCGTGTAGGTGTAAATTCATTTATGTATTGTCGGGGTTCGCATGGGGAGCAAAGAATAGTAACACTGCGAACGTACGGAAAAATACACATATGAGGTGATCAAAACGGATCAGATCAGATATAGAGGGGAGACTGCAGTGATTCTAAATAAATTAGCTTTTTAGGACAGAGAATCGTATGTGTGGTATCACAAAAGTAAGCAAAACCCGACTGATGTAGCGGGTTTTGGAAAGCTACCCTAGTAAATAAAAAGTGTTGCAGAAATCGGATATGGTGGTTCAATCACTGGCACAACGTGAATCGTTTAGGCTCAGATCACATACATCACACAGTGTGGTTGACAAGTGGTTGATATGGAGCGTTCGAAGAAGAATATCCCGATGGCTCGACGAGGGAGTCTTCTTCTTCTTCTTCTGCTCCATATCAACCACTTGCCAACCACTCTGTGTGATTTGTATGTGATCTGAGCCTAAGAGCGATTGTACGTTGTGCCAGTTATGCGCCTACAAATAGGCCAGCATATCCGATATCTACGATGTTTTTATTTACGAAGGTAGCTTCCCTAGATCATACATCAATCGCCTTTTACGACATGCCTTGTAGGTCGCAGTTGTACTATTATTTGCTTCACTCACGAGCACGGCACCACACAGGCGAACTTTTCTAATGAATGTTGCTCCGGCAGCAGCTTTCCAGGCGGTTCTTCTCGATTTTTGAACTCCCAAAGGATATTTGACGTGTTCAGATTGAGTTCCGTTTTATCGTCTATATCCAATAGCACTAAAAACTCGATCTTAACTACATTGCGATCAGGGACATATTGGAAAAATACCCCGAATCCTTCACGAAGGAGTGAACCAAGTACCTTTGAAACGCGAAGTGAGCATCTAGCCTCTACGCCACAAAAACCCATGATGTTCAAAGTGCAGTGACATCTTAATGAACCTGTTAAGTCCCACTATGAAGACACGTGACCAAATTTAGCATTACTTCCTGGTCCGGAGTCTGTTCGAGAGAAAAATGTTGATGGTGTTTAATATTAAGCTTATCACCTGCTTTTATTGTGACAGACGGTTGGTTATTTCCATATTCTCTTTATCTCCCTCGATCTCCGTCGTCGAGGGTCGCAGTTCCATGCCCCAAGTATTGAAAATTGAAACTCATTTATCCAACTGCTTTAGCGGTGACCAAAACCTGAGAAATTGGCCGTGCGTGTCCGCGCGTGTCTTCAATAGGTGCTTATTCACGCATCGAACCCACACGCGCTGCCAATGTCTGTGCTCTGAGTCCTGGACACTTGTGACTCCAGAGAGAGCTGTCCCAGGCACATGCCTGCTCGTGACCTGAAAGACAGGAGAGACTACAGGGGCAAGGTCGCACACTTAATAGTGACATGTATCGAGAGAACTTTCACCAGACAGGATGAGAGGTTAACATGGTCGAACTGGTATATTCATTCCCTTGGTCTGGTGGAACTAATCGAGAGAACGAGTTAAAAGAGGTAATAAGGAAACACGAGGAGGGAAAGAGGGAGATGAGATAAGCAGAACTAATGAAGATTTGCTAGCCAAGCATGACAGGAGGTTATCTCAGTCGGAAGTGGACGCTGTCGGTCCTAGTTCAGACTCGGACATTCACAGTGTGGAGAGATCTGAATAATCCTTCAATGTTTATGGACGATATCAATGGGAGAGAAACTCATGGATAGGCTGATAGAATGGAACACAATTCTCTGTAGCTAAGTGATTTAGTCCTTATCTAGCGTTCTGAACAACATGGGTTCGAGTCTAAACTTCGCTGTACTGTTCACGAGTGTATTTTTTAGTTTAGTTTAGTTTAGTCGTCGGATCATGATCACTGCACATTGAACCAATTAGTCCATAAGTGCTCCGATCTTCCCATCAGTATTTCCCTCAGCGTGTGGCGACTAATGACACCGGTTCTTTGTTGGTTTACTATTCTTCTTTGGCTACCAGCATAGCGTTCTTGTCTAGCTACACACTTGACTTGGAATTCTTGCAGTCTGGTTAGTGTTGTAGATTCACCGCTATTACGTGAATCATGTACACGGCCTCTCTCCCTTAAGGAATTTATAATATCAGCCTGGTCCATTGCTCGCCCGCTTTGTACAGCAACTATACCTGCAAGCCTATCCGCACGTTCATTCCCCTTACACCTGCATGCCCTGGCACAAAAATAATACTGATCTTTGTCAACTTAGACTTCCCCTGCGACTTCATCCAAAGTTTCCTAACGCATCCTGATTCACTCTTTCTGAGCATACTCATTGAGTATATTTTTTAAAATAACCATATGATTCTTGCCAGAGCTACGGTGTTCGTGCTTTGTGCAATATTCTTGGCAGATGATGTGCTATTTGTGCTGAGATGGACCGAGTTATACCGAGTAAATTCAATATGGCAATATACCAAGCTACACATCTGACAACTAAAAGAAAGCAATATTTCAACGCTTCGATGAATCTATCTCGCTCTCTCTCTCTCTTTCTCTCTCTCTCGCGATCACCTAAAAGACCGATGTACCAGACTCCCATAAATTCTGTGGTGTGTCCTGATTCAGCCAGCGTTTGTTTGGTTTGCTCTCCGTTAGCCTGTGGCTGTCCCCAGCCGCCCTGCAAGGCAGCAGGTTGACTTCAACACATTTAGGATACGTGCATCCGATTTAAGCCAAACCTTCTTAGTAGCTTCTTACGATATGCGTGGCAGGTAACAGTGGTTCTATTCGACACCCCAAATTTGGTTGGGCCCCGGTAACCACTCGGGCGTCTATAAATCTATGATCTATGATCTCCATCTTAAACGCTTCACTTATCTTATCTTAACCACATGTGCCGTGAAGCGGCGTGGGGAGATTTAGTTTTCTATCGTGTGCCAGGTGTATAGCGCTTGACGTTCCCAGTCCATATTTTCGCAGGGACTGAGATGTTATCTATCCATCGTGCTCTGCGCCCTGAGTGTCGATTATTGTAGGCACATGATGGTAGTAAATGTGGTTCCATTCTCATTAAATGACCGAACCACTTGATTCTTTGCTTCTCGATGTACTGTATGTATGGTATAGTACCAACGATGCTTCAGATATTCTCGTTTCTCACTCTATCTCGCCGTGTAACGTTGACAGCTTTTCGTAGACATCTCATTTCACATGTTGTAATCTTTCTTTCTTGTGTCTTAGTCAGAGGCCATAACTTTCACTGAGACACAAATATTACGACAAAAGGAGAGAAAGAACAGAAAGAATATGACATATTTATCTTTAAACATCCATTTCCAATACCATTATTCATTGCCGCTGCTCGTGGAGCATAGGGTTACAACAGTTGTTCTCCACATCTCCAGATCTCTGGTTGTTCCTTGCATAGCTTCCCAGGATAGTCCCAGCATCCTAAGGCACTTTATAAGCTGATATTCATATTCGTAAGGCTGCTCTTGATGCCGTCGCTCCATCTTTTTCGTAGTCTTCCTTTTGCTTTGTACTCGTTATACATTTTATGTTTGGCTCTCTTTGATAGGTGATACCAGAGATTCTTGTCAGGTGTCCAAACCATTTAATCTGTTGTTCTTTTATGAATTGCATGACTGGTTACACATTCAGTCTCCTTCCGATTTCTTCATTTCTAATTTTGTTTCTTATTGTCACACCTGCAGCTCTTCTAAGACACCTCAGCTCTGTCGTTATGATTTTACGCTCATTAGCTGCTGTTATTGGCCATGTTTAAAAAAAAGTAAAAAAAGTAAAGGAACCCTTTCATACCTTGGGGTATATAGGGCAATAAAGTGTATGTCGGCACAAGGTGGGTGATGTGGTCAGCATCACACCGGCCGACTTTACTTCCCAGAGCATGTCTGGTACCCAGTTGAGGCTGGGTTGACCTGAGAGCCGTCGCGGTCCGGGAAAAATTCCACTATGGGAGCTGAACCCGGACCACCAGCCTTGAGAAGTGAGTTCACTAACAACTACGCTACCGCGACTCTCCATGTTTAATACTGGTATCATAATGTTGGCCAGAAAATCTAAATAAATGCAATATGATAATTGCTCAAGCTACACACCTGACAACTAACAGAACGCAATACACTCCTCTCTCCGCCTCTTCACTGCGACACCCAACTTTAACACAGAAGGAAAGACAGAAGAATAGATTGATCTAGTATTTTCAAACACCCAGTCTTCACAAAATACTTCAGAAATACACAACTGGAGAAATTAGACAAAGTCTTACATTTTTAAGCAATTCTTGCGAAACTTAATGAAACTCGTCCGCTTTTCTTCCTTAATTCAAGTGCTTCGTCGACTCGTCAATCCCCAGGTCGGTTTCTTGCTTTGAGTACTCGACTTTTAATCGTCACGTCTAGCTATTAAGTAAATTAAAATCGAAAGCAACACACAAATTTAAAAGTCAAGAAAACATCAAAGTAGAAATTTGTGAATTAAGAGTGTTTCAATATTGACGGTGTTTGTATAGAGCACAGAGCGTGCAGCTGTCAAATTAAAAATGTCTGGCGGAACGGGAAGACGGTCGGTCAGAAAGGTGGAGATTTTACTGTACTGTACAGTAATACACATATGTTTTGGGGTACTATTAAATAAATATATTTGTGTGTAGTATGTGTTGGTGTATAGGTACCGTTGTTTTACTTTGTTGAGTTCATATGTGTATTATGTGTTGGTGTATAGGTACAGCTGTTTTGCTTTGTTGGGTTCATGTTACGAGAGTTTTTCATATATTCAATACATTTTCACTAACAGATGTTTCAGTTCGGATTTTTTTGGGTATTAGATTAACCCTTTCACACCTCCGAACCAGTTTATCGTCACACTATATTTTTCAAGCTGACGTAAAGCCAGTATACTATCTAATTTAGTGAATCACGTACGTCTAGAGGTTGAAAAAATGTACAGAGTAAGAGAAGTAAGGAACTGGCGATCTCTGCGGCGTAGAGGCAAGGTAATAAGAGAAGTAAGGAACTGGCGATCTCTGCGGCGTAGAGGCAAGGTAATAAGAGAAGTAAGGAACTGGCGATCTCTGCGGCGTAGAGGCAAGGTAGTAAGAGAAGTAAGGAACTGGCGATCTCTGCGGCGTAGAGGCAAGGTAATAAGAGAAGTAAGGAACTGGCGATCTCTGCGGCGTAGAGGCAAGGTAATAAGAGAAGTAAGGAACTGGCGATCTCTGCGGCGTAGAGGCAAGGTAATAAGAGAAGTAAGGAACTGGCGATCTCTGCGGCGTAGAGGCAAGGTAATAAGAGAAGTAAGGAACTGGCGATCTCTGCGGCGTAGAGGCAAGGTAATAAGAGAAGTAAGGAACTGGCGATCTCTGCGGCGTAGAGGCAAGGTAATAAGAGAAGTAAGGAACTGGCGATCTCTGCGGCGTAGAGGCAAGGTAATAAGAGAAGTAAGGAACTGGCGATCTCTGCGGCGTAGAGGCAAGGTAATAAGAGAAGTAAGGAACTGGCGATCTCTGCGGCGTAGAGGCAAGGTAATAAGAGAAGTAAGGAACTGGCGATCTCTGCGGCGTAGAGGCAAGGTAATAAGAGAAGTAAGGAACTGGCGATCTCTGCGGCGTAGAGGCAAGGTAATAAGAGAAGTAAGGAACTGGCGATCTCTGCGGCGTAGAGGCAAGGTAATCGCCTCTTGTTCCAAAGATACTAGGTTCGGTTCCCACGTGAGTGATCGGGATATTTTCCCATAAATCCCTGATTTCAATGTAAAGGGTTTAAAGGGGTTTTAAGCCGAAGGATTGACTTCATTGCACTGGGTTTTACCCCATCTGGATCGGTCTCTCTCATCAGAAATGGCACGCCACCTACCGAGAGTATTGCATAAAGCACGAACTCCGTAGCTCCAGCAACAATCCTAGGGGTCTCTGGAAAAAACTGCACCCGTGAACAGAACGGCGCGGTCCGGATTCGAACCCACGATTTTCGACTCGCAAGGCAAAGGGCTTAACCAGTCAGCCACAGAGACCCCCGATATATGATTTCAATGTAGGTGAGATCAATGTTTTAGTCCTATCGGAGATGGACGATAAAACGGAGGTCCCGTGTACATGTTGAGCAAATAAAAGAACCCTTGGCAGTTAAAATTAGATAAGAGTCACCATCAAAGTCGCTGTTCGGGACAACTTCATCAAAGCAGCTGTTCGGGCCAACTTCATCAAAGCAGCTGTTCGGGCCAACTTCATCAAAGCTGCTGTTCGGGACAACTTCATCAAAGCAGCTGTTCGGGCCAACTTCATCAAAGCCGCTGTTCGGGACAACTTCATCAAAGCCGCTGTTCGGGCCAACTTCATCAAAGCAGCTGTTCGGGCCAACTTCATCAAAGCCGCTGTTCGGGCCAACTTCATCAAAGCCGCTGTTCGGGCCAACTTCATCAAAGCCGATACGGGCCATCTTCATAAAAAGATTAAAATAGACTTTCAATACAATTTTTACCATCTTTAAAATTACATCACGGATCATCGTGGCTGCTATGGAGTTAGTGCACTGTCGCTGAGATCTTCTAGTGTTGGGAAAGTGATAGAAGAACATATGGCTATTCCCCGAAATGAAATGATTATGGTTCTATCAATCAACCAATGAACGTGAGTTTATACCGTAGTGGTTAGGCGGTCAGGGATCGCCCGAGTGGTTACCGGAGCCAAAATGTGGGGTGTAAAGAATAGATCCACTGTTACCTGAGACGCATGTAGTAAGAGGCGCCTAAGGAGGTTCAGTTGAAATCTAATGCACATGTCCTAAACGTGTAGAAGTCTATGCGTTTAGGGCCTACCAAACCAATGTGCAACGTATACATGTTCTTGGCAAAGATCAAACATATCACAAAGAGTGATTAAAATTAGCCGTAAAGAACGAACGCAAAGAAGAAGAAGATCCCTGACGTATTTCTGTTCTTCTTCTTCTTCTTCAATCGCTTCATATCGACTGCTTGTTAACCACTATATGTAATCTGTTCGTTATCTTAGCCTAAGAGCGATTGCACGATATGTGCCAGTTATGCGGCTAAAAATTGGACAGCACATCAAATTTCTGCGACGCTATTTATTTACTAGAGTAGCTTCCATAGTCCCCTACCTCAGTCACTTCTTACGACATCTCCTGTAGATCGCAGTGTTACTATTCTTTGCTCCCCTTCCAAGCCCCGACTTACACAGGCGATCATGATTTCTAATAATATCTTCTTCTTTTAACTCTCCATATTGACTTCCTCTTCTTTTTTTTCTGATCCAGAAGCACTTGAGTTTTCATCTCTTCGGTTCGGTGCCACGAACACCGTAAATCTGCGGAATCTGTGGCTTTTTCTGCCAGCCCGCGGAATTGAACCCACACTCACAGAGGGCTTGTCACCCGCAATCCATCGCACTACGAACACGCTGTGCAGACGGGCGTCGACTACATGTTAACCACTCTTTGTAATTTTTTTATGCTCTTAGTCTCAGAACGATTATACGATGCGCCAGTTATGCGCCTACAAGTAGGTCAGCAATCCGATCTCTATTTAATAGGGTAGCTTTCCTAAGCTTCTACCGCATTCGCCTCTTACGTCATGCCATGTAGATCGCAATATTACTATTCTTTGCTCCCCTTGCTAGTCCCAGTATCACACAGACTATCATCCCGGTATCACACAGACTATCATGGTTTCTTATAACATGCAATACACATTTTTTGGGGAGGAAGAAGTGGGGGAAGGGGCGGAGGATAAAAAGTCCCCCATATTATTACTAAATTATTGATTATCAGATGTGTTGTTTTGGAGGAGAGAAAATAAAATCCCGGAATCGCCCGTAGCAGCCATAACTTCTGGTAATTTCCGGCTTCTTACACGTGTCGACAAAGTAGTCTCCCTTGTGTTTTTTTGACCCGATATCGTTTTGCAGGATTTCTGATGGTGACGATAAGTGGACTGAGTCTTATATGCTCCGCAGGCGGCAGATGAGATATCCTTTTGGAAACAATACAGCTCTGACTTTGATCTGCTAGTAATCGCCATGAAATTAATTACAAAATCGAATATGAAAAGTTCTTCTGACGGCACGCGATACCAGGTATCTCTGTGGAGTGGTTATAGATGATCGAATACTGTTAAACAATGCTGGTTTGCTATATTGCAATATCGATTACTTGATTGATTGATTGATAGGACCATCATTATTGCACTTCGTTGATTAACCATGTGTGCTCCAATCTATTTCTTACACAGGAAGATCTCAGCTGCAGTGCATGAACTCCGTAGCAATGGTCAGGGTCCCCGATGTAATTTTAGAGATGGTGAAGATATTTTTGTAGAAATTTTTATTTGTAATCTTTTCTAATCAATTTTGACCGGGCAGCAACTTTCCAGCCTGATCTTCTTCGTTTTGAACTGCCAGGGGTTCTTTTACGCTCACAACTTGAACACAGGGAATACGTTTTATCGTTCGTCTCCGATTTTTTTTTCCCGATCCAGAAGCACTTGAGCTTTTCAGCTCTTCGGCTCGGTGACATGGACATCGTAACCCTTCGGTTCGGTGCCACGAACACCGTAAATCTGGGGAATCTGTGGCTTTTTCTGCCATCCCGCGGAATTGAACCCGCACACATAGAGGGATAGTCACACGTAGTCCAACGCGCTACGAACACGCTAGGCAGACGGGCGTCCGTCTCCGATAGGAATAGGTACTCGATCTCAGTGAGATCAGGGAGTACTCCATCTCAGCGAGATCAGGGAGTACTCCATCTCAGTGAGATCAGGGAGTACTCCATCTCAGTGAGATCAGGGAGTACTCCATCTCAGTGAGATCAGGGAGTACTCCATTTCAGTGAGATCAGGGAGTACTCCATCTCAGTGAGATCAGGGATCTCTGGAAAATTATCCAGATGGCTCCACACGGGAACGAATCTGGTACCTTTGGCACTAGAGACGAGCACGTAACTTCTACACTACAGAGGCCTCCTTCAGTTACTTCTAGAGACGAGCACCTAACTTCTACACTACAGAAGCCTCCTTCAGTTACTTCTAGAGACGAGCACCTAACTTCTACACTACAGAAGCCTCCTTCAGTTACTTCTAGAGACGAGCACCTAACTTCTACACTACAGAAGCCTCCTTCAGTTACTTCTAGAGACGAGCACCTAACTTCTACACTACAGAAGCCTCCTTCAGTTACTTCTAGAGACGAGCACCTAACTTCTACACTACAGAAGCCTCCTTCAGTTACTTCTAGAGACGAGCACCTTACTTCTACACTACAGAAGCCTCCTTCAGTTACTTCTAGAGACGAGCACCTAACTTCTACACTACAGAAGCCTCCTTCAGTTACTTCTAGAGACGAGCACCTAACTTCTACCCTACAGGGGCCTCCTTCAGTTACTTCTAGAGACGAGCACCTAACTTCTACACTACAGAAGCCTCCTTCAGTTACTTCTAGAGACGAGCACCTAACTTCTACACTACAGAAGCCTCCTTCAGTTACTTCTAGAGACGAGCACCTAACTTCTACACTACAGAAGCCTCCTTCAGTTACTTCTAGAGACGAGCACCTAACTTCTACACTACAGAGGCCTCCTTCAGTTACTTAAAATACAAAGGCGATTGATAATGTTACAATATAGAGTTGATATGATATATTACACACCCTCTTATTCATCAATGCTCTATGTTGAACCGTAGACTCCGATAACCAAACGGCCAGCGGGCTCATGTAAGAATTATAGGAAATAAGATCACAAACGTCGCGTAACCTCGCTTTCTAGTAGTATTGTAAAAAGATGAATTCATTTTAAAGACAACACAAAATGCTAAATCAAGGTTATATTATGTAACAAGTTAAGTTTAACAATAATGAATATCAATATTACGAATATTT
The DNA here is from genome assembly GCA_020796225.1 of Arion vulgaris. Classification (NCBI taxonomy): domain Eukaryota; kingdom Metazoa; phylum Mollusca; class Gastropoda; order Stylommatophora; family Arionidae; genus Arion; species Arion vulgaris. Next base: position 6,635,235 of record CM036755.1, read on the forward strand.
TTTACCAATAAATAACCACAGACTCATAGAGATCATATAGACTCATAGAGAAATAACCATAGACTCACAGTAAAATTGCATAAAAGCTTGCAGTGTTCTATCAAACATATACAAAATCCAGCCCCCAACTCAAAATTATGTCATAGTTTCCTTATATGTTATGTGGCCCAATATTAGAGTTAACTGTCGCCCGAGTGGTTACCGGGGCCCAAATTTGGGGTGTAAATAATAGAACCACTGTTACATGTCGTAAGAGGCGACTAAGGAGGTTTGGCTGAAATCGGATGCATGTGTCCTAAACGTGTAGAAGTCTATGCGTTTAGGGGCCTATCAAACCAATATAACCAACGTATACACGTTCTTGGCAAAGATCAAACATATCACAAAGAGTGATTAAAATTGGTGGTAAAGAACAAAGGCAAAGAAGAAGAAGAAGAAGAGGAGAGTTGGCTGTGGTTGAGCATAGTGTCTCAACAGTTGTTCACAACATTTCCCGATCTCTGGTTGTTGTTTTTTAATTGCGTTCAGGGATAGTTCAGCATCCTTTCGTTCCTCAAGGAGACTCCTTCTCCATGTCGGTTTTTGGACGTCCCCTTTTCAGTTTTCCTTGTGGGTGCCAATCAATTGCGCGTCTTGTAATACTCGACTGTGTCTTCCGTAAATTATGCTCGACTTTTCGCCATTTGCTCCTTTTAATCTGCGGCATCATGTTTTCCTGTCCTGTTCTTATCTACAGGTCTGTATTTGCATTTCTATCATACCATCTCAGTCTGAGAATACGCCTATGGAATCTGTTGACAAAGGTCTTAGTCTTAATTAACTTCGTGATTCGCCATGTTTCCGAGTCATCCAGCTAAACAGATTTGACATCTGAGCTAAATAACCCGTATACAACAAAGAGAGAATAGAACAAATAGATCTATCGTAAAGAACTCAAAATCAAAGAAAAACTATCTGATGCTAAAAAATAGAATGTGAAAATTTAAGTAGCTTGGGTATATACAGGTGTTCAAGATAAAAGTAGCCCGATTGACAAATCAAAACTTGCCAATCGGGCTATTTTTATCTTGAACACCCTGTATAACAAAACATTAAGAGGCGGAGGAAGGTTTGTAAGAAGGGGGGTCATGCGGACAAAGAGGAGATGATAACAACCACCGAGAAGATGGATTAAGTAACTTGTGACTGTTAGCATGACAGCTCAAAGTTGGAACATCTCCTTCTTCTTCTTCTTCTGTGATCAACTTTTGCTATGCGACTACTCCTGTATGTGTCATAAATAGGGCGGTGCGCTTGAGGTCTTCACCGGTTCCCTATAGTTTGTCTTGTAGTGTTGTTTCTGTTGGTCAGGTCTCCAATCTCTCACTACTCAGACTAGGGCAGTCTTGCAGGATGTGCTCTGGGGACTGCTTTGGTGCTCCACAGGTGCAGGTTGTCGAGTCCCTGAGACCCATTCTGTGGAGGTGTGCTCTGAGACTGCAGTGTCCTGTTCTAAATCTGAAGACTGCGCTTTTCTGTTGAGTGTATTTATACTGTCGTGATCTAGGTTGTATCCTCCATTTGTTTTTCTCCAGATCATTTTCCTGGATTGTTTCAGGAGAGTTTTTGCTTCTGTAGTCGGAACATCTGAGAACATGTGTTTGTCATGGGGGAAACCTATGGCTGTGAATCATGGACAATAATGCTTCTTGTTCCTTTTCTTCGAACGATCCTTATCGATGACTTAACCACTCTTTGTATGTGATCATAGCTTAAGAGCGATTATATCTGTGCAAGTTATGCGTCTACAAGTAGGCCAGCAGATTCGATTTCTGTGACACTTTTTATTTATTAGGTAGCTTCCTAAGCCCCTATCTCATTCGTATCTTATGACATGACTTGTAGGTTACAGTGTTGCTATTCTTTGCTCCCTATGAGAGCCCGGCAACATACAGGCGAGTGCCCCCTAAATACGAACGTACCTTCTCCGAGTCCGGCCCTTATTAGTTGCCTGTTCAGTCTGGAAAACCTTACCAGGAACATAAGCTCCCGACGTACACGGTTACCATCTCCGACTTTTGCTGTATAGTCTATCCCTCTTCTACGTGACCTGTCCCGCCTGGGAAACCCTGCCAAAAACATAAGCTCCGCCTATACATGGTTATCTTCTCCTACATAAGAAGTATAGTCTGACACCTTCTTAGCCGCCTTTCCGACCTGGACAACCTTACCAGGAACATAAGCTCCCGCCATACCATCTCTAACTTCTGCTGTATAGTCTGACACCTTCTTAGCCGCCTGTCCGACCTGGACAACCTTACCAGGAACATAAGCTCCCGCCATACCATCTCTAACTTCTGCTGTATAGTCTGACACCTTCTTAGCCGCCTTTCCGACCTGGACAACCTTACCAGGAACATAAGCTCCCGCCATACCATCTCTAACTTCTGCTGTATAGTCTGACACCTTCTTAGCCGCCTGTCCGACCTGGACAACCTTACCAGGAACATAAGCTCCCGCCCACCATCTCTAACTTCTGCTGTATAGTCTGACACCTTCTTAGCCGCCTTTCCGACCTGGACAACCTTACCAGGAACATAAGCTCCCGCCCACCATCTCTAACTTCTGCTGTATAGTCTGACCCCTTCTTCGTGACCTGTCCCGCCTGGGAAACCCTGCCAGGAACACAAGCTCCCGCTATCCTACCCACTGCAGAATTATATCACGTAAATCTCCCCACCACTACAAGGTAATGGCCTCATGGTGCGGACAATGAAATCAGGCACTTAACAAAAGAACAGATACAAATTAAGGCCGTTGTTATTGATCGATCTAGTTTACAAGTTGAACAAAAATGCCGGAATTGCGCATGAAGTTAGCAAAGCTTTTATTAATTTCCGGCTTTTTACACGTGTCGACAAGGTAGGCTCTCCTTGTTTTAGTCCAGTATCGCTCAAACAGAATGATTGTGATTGCATTTAAATACAAAAACGACGTGACAAAAAACCAACCCAACAAAGAAATAAAAATCTACAATAGTTTTAATTCAATGTGTGTAATCGGTAAAATGTGTTAGTTTTAACAGTGTTCCTAGTTTGTTAAGCTAGCAGTAAAGTATGAACAATCGATCTTAGGCTCAGATCACATATAAATCACACTGAGTGATTAACAAGTGGTCGATATGGAGGGTTAGAAGAAGTTCATTAAGCTGGCCATGAAGTGTACATACACACAGAGGGTGCTCATTGAATTAAACCCGTTGCCCGCCTGCCCAGCGTGTTCGTAGCGAGTTGGAAGGCGGGTGACAAGCCCCCCTATGAATGCGGTTCAATTCCGGTGACAGAAAAGCCACAGGTTCTCCAGATTTACGGTGTTCGTGGTACCGAACCGAAAGGTTACGATGTCCATGGCAACGAGCCGATGCGCTGAAAGCTCAAATGCTTCTGGATCGGAAGAAGAGAATTCAAACCCCCCTTCCGGGTTGTTGCCTGGGCTCGCAAGGGAGCATAGAATAGTACCACTACCACCTAAAGGCATGTCGTAAGAAGCGACTGATGTAGGGGCCTAATGGAAGCTATCCTGGTAACTAAAATGCTTCGCAGAAATCGGATGTCCTTGTAGATACGTAACTGACAAAACGTACAATTGCTCTTAGGCTCAGATCACATAAAATCATAAAGAGTGGTTTAACAAGTGGTCGATATGGAGCGGTCGCCGAAGAAAAAGACAGCAGGCGAACCTAATTAAATAATCTCTCCAGCTTTCACCCCTCTCCTCTTTCCCCCCTATGCCTTAATAAGAATAGTTCCATAAACTGCACTCGTAGACAGGACGACATGGTCTGGGTTCGAACCGACGACCTCGAATTGCTATTTATTCGAAACGTCCATGTATATTTTTTTTGTACTTTGTAAAACAACATTATTTTGTTTGTACGTGTTTCTTTATTGCTGCATATTTTTACGTGTTTCTTTATTGCTGCATATTTTTACGTGTTTCTTTATTGCTGCATATTTTTACGTGTTTCTTTATTGCTGCATATTTTTACGTGTTTCTTTATTGCTGCATATTTTTACGTGTTTCTTTATTGCTGCATATTTTTACGTGTTTCTTTATTGCTGCATATTTTTACGTGTTTCTTTATTGCTGCATATTTTTACGTGTTTCTTTATTGCTGCATATTTTTACGTGTTTCTTTATTGCTGCATATTTTTACGTGTTTCTTTATTGCTGCATATTTTTACGTGTTTCTTTATTGCTGCATATTTTTACGTGTTTCTTTATTGCTGCATATTTTTACTTGTTTCTTTATTGCTGCATATTTTTACGTGTTTCTTTATTGCTGCATATTTTTACTTGTTTCTTTATTGCTGCATATTTTACGTGTTTTTTTATTGCTGCATATTTTACGTGTTTCTTTATTGCTGCATATTTTTACTTGTTTCTTTATTGCTGCATATTTTTACGTGTTTCTTTATTGCTGCATATTTTTACTACAGTCTTCGCTTATCAAACAAATTCTATTCCCTGCTGGTGTAGGCGATCATGTCTCTCAATATCTATCTCTCCTTGGTGTCGTTAATCAGTTCTGACGTCGATCTGTGTGTCGAAGCACGATGTCAGATCATCCAACATCTTCTCCCGGTGTCATCCACTATTTCTTCTTCCCTAAATTGTACCTGTTGTCACTGTTTCTTCTTCTTCTACTTCAATCGCTCCATATCGATCACTTGTTAACCACTCTTTGTGATTTTTATGTGATCCGAGCTTAAGAGCATTTGTACGTTGTGGCAGTTATGCGCCTACAAGTAAGCCACCACATCCGATTTCTGCGACGCTTTTTAATTCTTTTATTTACTAGGGTAGCTTCTCTAGGCTCCTACCTCAGTCGCCTCTTACGACATGCCTTGTAGGGCGCAGTGTTACTATTCTTTGCTCTTCTTGCTCGCTCGTCTCTTACGACATGCCTTGTAGGTCTCAGTGTTACTATTCTTTGCTCTTCTTGCTCGCTCGTCTCTTACGACATGCCTTGTAGGGCGCAGTGTTACTATTCTTAGTTTAACTTGTGAGCCCTGGCAACACATGGCCGCCCTTATCAATCACGTGCCTTGTCTGCCGGAGTAGACGATTATGTCTTTCAACATCTCTCTCTCTCTCTTTCCTTCTCTCTTTGGCGCAGTTAATCAGTTCTGACGTCAAACTTTTTGTCGAACCACGATGTCAGTTCATCAAAACATCTTCTCCCTTCCAAGATCTCTCCTACCCTAAATAAAGGTGTAAAGGTTGTTTTTGTGTTTTTTCCGATCCAGAAGCACTTGAGCTTCTCAGCTCTTCGGCTCGGTGCCATGGACGTCGTAACCCTTCGGTTCGGTGCCACGAACACCGTAAATCTGGGGAATCTGTGGCTTGTTCTGCCATCCCGCGGAATTGAACCCGCACACACAGGGGATAGTCACCCGTAGTCCAACGCACTACGAACACGCTGGGCAGACGGGCGTGTAAAGGTTTAAAACCGGAGAATTAACTTCATTTCTCCGGGTTTAACCCCACATGGCTCGGTCCCTTTCTGCAGAAATGACACGCCACCTGCCGAGAGCATTGCATAAAGCACGAACTCCGTAGCTCCAGCAATAATCCTAGGCGTCTCAGAAAAAAATTGCATTCGTGAACAGAGCGGCGCGGTCCGGATTCGAAACCACGACCTTCGACTCACAAGGCAAAGAGCTTAACCACTTAGCCACAAAGACCTCCTTCCCTCAATGTTACTTGCTACCAAGCAATATTCTTAACCTTCTCTTCCCACTATATTGATATTTTCTCAAGTACTCATTTTTTCTTCTTCCTAATTAATATTTTTTGTAAAGACATCTTGATCTGTCTCCACTTTTATTGTTCCCACCTTGTTAATGTAACAACAAGAGCTTTCAACTCTTCTTCTTTGTAGCGAGTTTATGAAAATATTATGATGTTAGACACTTAATCATTTGTTTATTAATGGATGTTTGTTCTGATTAAGAGGCCAAGAAGCTCTTATAACAAAGTGCTTGCTTGCAAGCGAGGGTTTGTTGCTAACACTTGAAGATGTTGCTTGCTTTCACGAGGAGATATGTCCCCGACACTTCAGCCCTGAAACAGTTGTAGCACTCTCAGGAAGCTTCTGTAAAACATCAAATTCTACCGGAGATGTCGATATGTGGAGGTCTTGAAGAATGAATCAAGTGGAGGTGGAACAAACACGGATGTGTGATTTACAAAGAAAGAAAGAGAAAGAGAAAGGGAGAATAAAACGGGTGGGGGGCCGTCATTGTGAGAATCAGTGGCGGCTTGACATTAAGGACCAGTGGGGTCGGGACCCACCAAAAATAATGTATAACGTGTATTTATTATTTTCTAACTTAAAATATAGCAACGAAAAATCATGATTTATCCGGGAAAAAATGTATGGCCCCACCAACAAAAAATGATCACGATCCGCCACTGGTGAGAATTATCTCACAGTGAAGGTTAATATAATAAGGAATATTAGCAGTTCCGTGTTGGCTTTGTTTATAATAATGGGAGAAGTAACATACAGATGCTGGACAGAAGTTGGTTAGTTAGTCAGTCAGTTAGATAGCCAGTCAGGTAGTTAATTAGATAGTTAGTCAGGTAGGTAGATAGTTAGTCAGTTAGTCAGGTAGGTAGATAGTCAGTTAGTTAGTACCTCTTAAGTCGGAGAAGGTACACGTGTTTAGCGGGGGACACTTATAATAAGGAAAGCATGCCTTCACGCAAAAATTAGTCGGAATCATCATACCAGGTGCCCTGACTATGCCTGAATTCATAGCGGGCGAACGCAGGAAGAAGAAGAAGTTAGTCAGTCAGTCAGTCAGTCAGTCAGTCAGTCAGTCAGTTAGTTAGTCAGTCAGTCAGTCAGTCAGTCAGTCAGTCAGTCAGTCAGTTAGTTAGTTAGTTAGTTAGTCAATCAGGTATGTAGTTAGTTAGTTAGTTAGTTAGTCAATCAGGTATGTAGTTAGTTAGTTAGTTAGTTAGTCAATCAGGTATGTAGTTAGTTAGTTAGTCAGTCAGTTATTTAGTTAGTTAGTTAGTTAGTCAATCAGGTATGTAGTTAGTTAGTTAGTTAGTTAGTCAGTCGGTCAGTCGGTTAGTCAGTCAGTCAGTTAGTAAGTCAGTCAGTTAGTTAGTTAGTTAGTTAGTTCGTTAGTTAGTTAGTTAGCTAGTTAATTAGTTAGTCAGTCAGTCGGTCAGTCGTTCAGTCAGTCCAGTCAGTTAATCAGTCAGTTAGTTCGTTAGTTAGTTAGTCAGTCATGTAGGTAGTTAGTTAGTTAGTTCGTTAGTTAGTTAGTCAGTCAGTTAGTTACTTAGTTAGTTAGTTCGTTAGTTAGTTAGTCAGTCATGTAGGTAGTTAGTCATATAGTTAGTTATTGCTTATTTTTTCCCGTTCCTCGTGGAGCGTAGAGCCTCATCATTTTTTCGCCAATTTTCCCGGTCCCTGATTGTTTTCCTCCCAGGATAGTCCAGTACCCTTCAGTTCCTCAAGAAGACCAGGTCTTCAGATCTCTTTATAACCTTCTGTAACCACCATTAAGATTCAAGTTGTAAGTATTTCTGGAACAATTTAATTGCCCGCTAATCTCGTCAGTTAGGCAACCACTACAGCCACGTGAATATATCTCAGTCCATAAAAACTTATGCTATTCTGTAGCTAAGTAGCTAAATCAACGTCCCTGACACTGTTAAGATCCGCGCGGATGTCTCGTGAGTGCAGGTGGGAAAGGTA
>CM036755.1:6647993-6675493 GCA_020796225.1 Arion vulgaris
TCTGGGCATGCTGGTGTTTACGGTAATGAGAGAGCGGTCAGGCTTGCATCAACAGCATCGATTGTTGGGGAGTTGAAGATGGATAAGGGGATATTCTTCGGTCTCTTCGCGACTGTCTGTTGGATGAGGACACTAAGATCAATGCTGAATCGATCAAGCGATTTAAGCAGTTTGGAGTTACCCGTTGTTCAAGTCGAACTGGATGCCTGAGAGGCAGAGTGAGAGGTGTGTTTAGTCAGCGAGCCACAGGAACCATCAGTATGCATACTCTTCGATATCTGTTGGGGAGACTGAGCACCAATGGGTCTGCCCGGAGTGTAATGACGTCAGTTTAGTAACCAATAACAATAACCAATAACCAATAACCAATAACTTTGTCTCTGTCATGACTATTAGACAATACGTGCTGGGAATCCCTTGCGCAAGATCGCCAAATGTGGCGCTTTAACAACAAAAGAGGAACCCGAATAGCTGAGAATCATCGTATTGTTGAGTCACAGAGAAAACGAGCAGCGCGAAAAGACAGAGCACACAACACGCACATGTCTAACCTTGATCATGTAAGCCCTACCTGTGGTCGGGGATTCTGTTCTAGGATTGACTCTACAGTCACCTCCGCACACACCAGAGAGGTGCAACAGTACACGTCTGAGATTGTTGTCATCATCGCTTGCGATGGACGGCTATTATGTATGAAAGCTTACCAGGCCATAGTGCTAACCACGCTGCTGTACGCAAGCGAGACATGGACAGTGTATTGCGGACACGCAAGAAAACTAAACCACTTCCACACAAGCTGTCTACGCAGAATACTAAAAGTAAACTGGCAGGACAAAATCCCGGTTAGCGAAGTCCTCACAAGAGCAAAAATCGCAAGGGTCAACACCCTGTTGCAGAAGGTCCAAGTGAGATGGGCCAGTCACGTTGCTCGAATGCCTGATAAACGCATCCCAAAACAGTTGATGTATGGCAAACTTGAAGGAGGCAGACGTTCTACTGGTGAACAGCAAAAACGCTTTAAAGACACCCTTAAAGTGTCTCTGAAATGCTTCTATATAGACACTACATGCTGGGAATCCTTTGCACAAGATCGCCAAATGTGACGCTATAACAACAAAAGAGAAACCCGCATAGCTGAGAATCATCGTGTCGTTGAGGCACAGAGAAAACGAGCTGTGTGAAAAGACAGAACACACAACACGCACATCTCTAACCTTGATCATGTATGCCCCACCTGTGGTATGAGATTCTGTTCTAGGATTGAACTCTACTGTCATCTCATCACACACCAGAGAGGTGCAGCAGCACACGTCTGAGATTGTTGTCATCATCGCCTGCAATGTACGTCTATATCTGTATAAATTGAATATTTTATTTCATAACACAATGTGGTTTCGTTTTCTTTCAAGTTTCCATTCCCGAAGTCGGTTTAGCACACGAACAATTGATTTATTAACTCTTTAGCTGCTAAGTACGTAAATATACGTTTTCCCATTCACTTCTAAAGACGCATTAACACGTCTGTTATTATATCTCCTCTGTGGACTAAAGACGTGTTAACACGTTATACATTTCTACTGACACTGCTATAGGCGTACATTCACGTTTGTGACCTAGAAACTCAGTAGCTATTTTTAGCTCAGCCTTCAGAAAGTATGTAGCAGCGAAAGGGCTAGATATTCACCCCATGTAGAGGAGATCGAGTTCCTATTCCTATCGGAGCCGAACAATAAATGTGGCTCCGTGTTCAAATTGAGCACGTAAGAGAACCTTTGGCAGATCACAACCTTTGGCAGCTCACAACCTTTGGCAGCTCACAACCTTTGGCAGCTCACAATCTTTGGCAGGTCACAATCTTTGACAGCTCACAATCTTTAGCAGCTCACAATCTTTGGGAGCTCACAATCTTTGGCAGCTCACAATCTTTGGTAGCTCACAATCTTTGGCAGCTCACAATCTTTGACAGCTCACAATCTTTGACAGCTCACAATCTTTGACAGCTCACAATCTTTGGCAGCTCACAATCTTTGGCAGCTCACAACCTTTGGCAGCTCACAACCTTTGGCAGCTCACAATCTTTGGCAGCTCACAATCTTTGGCAGCTCACAATCTTTGGCAGCTCACAATCTTTGGCAGCTCACAATCTTTGGCAGCTCACAATCTTTGGCAGCTCACAATCTTTGGCAGCTCACAATCTTTGGCAGCTCACAATCTTTGGCAGCTCACAATCTTTGGCAGCTCACAATCTTTGGCAGCTCACAATCGAGAGGAGCAGATAAAAAAGTCGATACCCGAGCAAAAATTCATAAGAAATTTTTTTTAAATAACAAAATTCCTACAAAATATTTTCACTAACTTCAATAACGTCAGGGATCCTCGCCGCTGCTACAGAGTTCGTGCACAACCGCTGAAATATTTCTGTATAAGAAAGAAACTGTAGCACACATGGTAACTCACTGAATTGAAATGATGCTTGTGCTAGCAATCAATCAATCAATCAATCTGACATCGTGACCAGACAAAAGGAATACGTCAGAAATAATTAACTAAGCAAGGTTGATAGAGTTATGAAGAGACATGGTCGCCTACGCCGGTAAGCATATTTGACTGATCCCTCTTATTTCTCTTACTCATGTGGATCCGACAATCAAGGTTCTTCGGGCATATAATGCGAAGAGAAGGTTTAGAACATTTGGTGACTACAGGTAAAATTCAGGGAAGGAGAGATCGTGGAAGACAGAGGAGAAGATGTTGGATGACCTGACATCATGGTTCGACAAAATATCGACGTCAGAACTGATTACATGCACCAAGCAAAGAGAGTTGTGGAGAGACATGATCGCCTACGCCGGCAGGCATGGCATTTGATTGATTGACTCATGTGGAAATCTGATTCATACAGCCTTAGCATGGGTGTGTTTTCGTCACATCTTTAGCACCATTTGGAGCTCTGGTGCTTATCCTTAGGTGATGTGTCCGGTTTTAGCCAGCGTTTACTGGGTTCATTCTCCCTCAGCCTTGGGCTGTCCCCAGTCGCCTTGCAAAGCAGAAGGTTACAAAAGAAACTAAATATTCTTATCTCAAATTTATTATCCCCTTTCCCCAAATTTATCATTTACTTACCTTTGTGCCACACCCCCTTTTCTTCTTAACGACATATAAATAACTATCGGAGATTCCCGTTCCGCGGACTACTGGACGTAGTCCGATAACATTAAACAACTTAAGTATCTCGTTATTCGGATAACGACCCAGAAGTTGTTCATTATCGCCCCGACTTGCAAATTGAAGACGACGTGTTATGCCCATCTATCATGCGCGCTCTTCTTCAAGTAGCGAGCTAGCACCAGATTTCATCATTAGTGAACGGTTCATGAACCCTCTGCTTCTTCTTTTGTCGTTGTACGGTTACTGGGTTATTGCCTAGTTTTTTCCCGTTTTTGTCTTAAGATGCTGTTCTAGTGGCTTGGGTGATAGTTATTTTTGCTTTTATTTTCATGAATGTCCACTTCTTCTTCTTTCAATGCTTCATATCAACGACTTGTTAAACCACTCTTTGTGATTTGTGTATCATCTGAGACTAAGAGTGATTATACGTTGTGAAAGTTACGAGCCCACAAGTAGGCCAGCACATTCGGTTTATGCGACGCTTTTTATTTACTAGGGTAGCGTTTCTAGGCTTCTACATCAATCGCCTCTTACGATATGTTCACTCAATCAATCAATCAATCAATCAATCAATCAATCAATCAATTGAATATTAACTACTCATCCAGAACGGCAGGTTTCGGTATGAGTGGATGTCGTCTATAGAAGTTTCTAACCTCCAGAGGCTTACGTGGATATACTGTCCTGGGCATGCGGGTGTTTACGGTAATGAGAGAGCGGACAGGCTTGCATCAACAGCATCGATTGTTGGGGAGTAGAAGATGGATAAGGGGGTATTCTTCGGTCTCTTCGCGACTGTCTGTTGGATGAGGACACTAAAATCGATGTTGAATCGATCAAGCGATTTAGGCAGTTTGGAGTTACCCGTTTTCAAGTCGAACTGGATGCCTGAGAGGCAGCGTGAGAGGTGTGTTTAATCAGCAAGCCACGGGAACCATCAGAATATATACTCTTCGATATCTGTTGGGGGAGACTGAGTACCTATGAGACTGCCCGGAGTGCAATGACGTCAGTTTAGTTACCAATAACCAATAACCAAAATAATCAATACTCATTACCAGTTTGTTCGGCTTTCTTGTTTCATTTTGTCAATTTATTCGGTCAAACGTTATATTTTATTATCTTCTTCTTTGCGTTCGTTCTTTACCACCAATTTTAATCACTCTTTGTGATATGTTTGATCTTTGCCAAGAACGTGTATACGTTACACATTGGTTTGGTAGGCCCTAAACTTATAAACTTCTACACGTTTAGGACATGTGCATCCGATTTCAGCCAAACCTCTTTAGTCGCCTCTTACGACATGCTTGGCAGGTAACAGTGGTTCTATTCTTTACACCCCAAATTTGGGCCCGGTAACCACTCGGGCGATATTTTACTATTAGTTAGAATAAGTGTGTAAATATCATTCCGAGACTGTGAATGTGGTATGCTGGAAACCATTAGATAAAAAAAGAGGTATTTTTAATTGATATTTGACCATCTCTGTGACTAAGTAGCTAAACCTTACGTTCTTTAAGTCGTGGGTTCGAATCTGAACTTCTTCTTTCTGTTCAGAAGTGCATTTTAAATATGTAAGTCTCGCCCGTAGGGTACAGGGGCTCAAGGGAGCAAAGAATAGTAACACTGCGACCTACAAGGCGACTAATGGTGTTCTCTTCTTTAACTTCTTTTCTTTGGGGGTCTCTGTGGCTAAGTGGTTAAACCCTTTGGGGGTCTCTGTGGCTAAGTGGTTAAACCCTTTGGGGGTCTCTGTGTTAATTGGTTAAACCCTTTGGGGGTCTCTGTGTTAATTGGTTAAACCCTTTGGGGGTCTCTGTGGCTAAGTGGTTAAACCCTTTGGGGGTCTCTGTGGCTAAGTGGTTAAACCCTTTGGGGGTCTCTGTGGCTAAGTGGTTAAACCCTTTGGAGTCTCTGTGGCTAAGTGGTTAAACCCTTTGGGAGTCTCTTTGGCTAAGTGGTTAAACCCTTTGGGGGTCTCTGTGACTAAGTGGTTAAACCCTTTGGGGGTCTCTGTGGCTAAGTGGTTAAACCCTTTGGGGGTCTCTGTGGCTAAGTGGTTAAACCCTTTGGGGGTCTCTGTGTTAATTGGTTAAACCCTTTGGGGGTCTCTGTGGCTAAGTGGTTAAACCCTTTGGGGGTCTCTGTGGCTAAGTGGTTAAACCCTTTGGGGGTCTCTGTGGCTAAGTGGTTAAACCCTTTGGGGGTCTCTGTGGCTAAGTGGTTAAACCCTTTGGGTGTCTCTGTGGCTAAGTGGTTAAACCCTTTGCCTTGTGAGTCGAAGGTCGTGGGTTTGAGTTCGGACCTCGTCATTCTGTTCACGAGTGCAGTTTTTTCCAGAGACCCCTAGGATTGTTGCTGGAGCTACGGAGTTCGTGTTTTGGGCAATACTCTCGGCAGGTGGCTTGCCATTTCTACGGAGAGGGACCGAGTCATATGGAGTAACACCCGGTGCAATGAAGTTAATCCTTCGGCTTTAAAACCCTTTAAACCATTTCTTTAATCCAGTTTTGCATCCCAGCGTCAGGATAAGAAGAGAGTTCTAGAACGGATTTTTGCGTGCGCTTCATAAATAGCATTTTTGGTCACCTCTGTTATCTCTGAAATCCATCTTTTGCGTGAACATGTCGTAAGAGGCGACTAATGTAGGACCAAGGGAATCTACCGCAGTAAATAAAAAACAGTGCAGAACTCAGATGTGCTGGCCTATTTGTAGGCGCTTAAATAGCTCAAAGCACAATCACTCTTAGGCTCAGAGCACATATAAATCACACCGAATGGTTAACAGAATGGTCGATATGGAGTGTAAGAAGAAGAAGAAGAAGAAGAAGAAGAAACGGAAATCGGTTTTTGCAGGAGATACGTAAAGGGCAATAATAAAGCTATTAAAACTTTCAAGATTCCGGTAAGGTTTCGAACGTCTATAAAATAGAGGTAGGGCTTCAACCCCGCAAACGATCCTAATTACTAACATTAGAAGTTTATCTAAATATTCTTCCAAATAGAAACACAAATTATCTCCTTCCTCTTTTATTGCTTATACAAAAGATAAACCCAGGGGAGGAAACTTTACTGGACAGTCAGTCTTCGTTCGGACATATCAGATCGTGAAGTGGAAACGGATGATAACGTAAAGAAAGTAAGACACTAACAGGGAACTCGTTGCTCATGTCCACTTATCTATCAACATATGCCAGACATATTCCATATCTTATCGTTACATCTTGGCACACTCGTTAATGTTCATGCCCTCGAAGACGGGCTCGAGTATTGTACGGATATACGGACTCAAATTTGCGCGACAAATAAGGGTTGGAGGAACTTTCTACTGACGAATGTTTAACTGCTCTTTAATTAAAATAATAAAATCGAGTTCCTAGTCCAGTCGGAGACGGACGATAAAACGTCAATCGCGTGTTCAATTTGAGCACGTAAAAGAATTCTTGGCAGTTTAAAATTGAGAAGAGCAGGCTATTAATTCCGTTTTATGTTTGCTTCTTTGGTAAGCACGCTGAGCCTCTTTCAAGAACCCCAGAAGAAGCAACGGAAGTAACGAATATGATCAACAAATAAACAAGGAACAGGTATTAAGAGCTTCCGAAAAACAAATAGACAAACACGGGACTCGAACCACTTACCCTAGTCCTTACGACACCAATCGCCTAGCCTAGCAATACGAGCGTCCTTACGTACACAACCAATGAGCCATTCTAAAAAATGACTCACGGGGAGTGTCTTTCTCAGACGCTTGTTATTACCAGACACAGAAACAATCAGGTAGGGTTCATTAATAGTGTTTGCACAGGCACATGCTATAAGCTTGTTGTTCCTGTATATATTAGAGACGAGACAATATCATACATAAACTGTTATAAGAAAGAGAAGATGGAGATATGTTGGGCATACCGTGAGAAGAGATGATCAATGAATCGCAAAACAGGCAATGAATTTTAAAACTGTTAATGACAGAAATGAGACTTTAGGGAAACCTTAAAACGAACTTAAGGGAGAAGAGACATATCGAACTCAATAGAAATGAATCAGCAGACTGACTCTCTAAAGAAGATTCTACAAGAAAGCAGCAGTTGTAACCACTTACCTACCACCAAAAGAAAGGAATGTTTTAATCAATCAGCCGCCAAATTTGTGCTGTAAAGAATAGAGCTATTGTTACCTAACACGCATGTCGTAAGAGGCGACTAAAGAGGTTTGGATGAAATCGGATGCATGTGTCCTAAACGTGAAGAATTATATACGTTTAGGGGCCTACCAAACAATGTGCAACGTATACACGTTCTTGGCAAAGATCAAACATATCACAAAGAGTGATTAAAATTGGTCGTAAAGAACGGACGTAAAGAAGAAGAAGAATCAGAAAGTCAACAATACTAACATGTAATAATAATAAATCCTCTCGTACCGTTATATATTAAATAGGGCCTGCAAACAATTTCTCCATACCATTATATCCTGGGCAACCTGATCACACTTCTCCATGGAACTGAGACGAATATTTCTTGCCACTCTCAGCAAAGTTTGTTTCATGATCTCCTTAGCTCGTCCTCTCGTTCTTGAACCCTCTGCATCCCACGTCAGTTATATTCTTTGATATTTTCTTCTCAAAGTGTGTCCAACATATCTCCATCTTCTCCTTCTTGAAGAAGATGGTGATATGTTGGGCACACACAGCACGCAACAGTACTAACACATGAAGATTATGAGAATATAAGTAGATTATAACAAGTTGTTATTCTGTGCCTCATAGAAGACACACTCTGCAGCCACGTGTATGAAACATATAAGATTAACAATTCAATCGTGCGTGTTCGTGGACAGGCACCTCAGACTGCAGAGAAACCTGCTGCCTTGCAGGTGGGCTGGGAAAGCCAAAGGCGGACGGAGAGCGAACCCAGTAAACGCTGGCTAAAACCGGAGACATCACCGAAGGATAAGCACCAGAGCTCCAAATCGCGTTGAATATGTGACGAAAACACACCCATGCTAAGGCTGCATGAATTAGATTTCCACATGAATGAGATTTATGGGGAAATCTGGTACATTAGTCTAAGGGTGATCACGAGATAGAGAGAGAGACTGCAGAGCACATACTTCAAGATTGCTTCGGTTATGATATACTACGGCAAAGTTACTAGCCAGAAAAACTATACTTAACCAAAGTTGCAAAATGAATTAGAGCATATTTCAACCAACATCACCTTTCTTTCTTTCTTTCTGTTCTCCAATCCTGTTTGCCTCACAGTGTCAGGTCAAGAAGAGATTTCTCCAATCCTATTTGCCTCACAGCGTCAGGTCAAGAAGAGATTTCTAAAACTGGCCCTTGTATGCGCTTCGGAGATAGTGTCTTTCGTCGCCTCTGTTATCTCTGAGGTTCATCTTTCGCGTGGCCGGCCTTTTGCTTTGTACCCATTGTATCGGAGCAGCATTGCTCTTTGAGGTGCACTGTCTGTTGGTAATCTGCTTATGTGGCCGAACCATTTAATTTGTTGTTTCTTGATGAAGTCTAGTACTGATGTTGTACCCACTTTTTTCCTGATGTCTTCATTTCTCAACCGGTCTCTTCTTGTTACACCCAGCATTCTGTGTAGACACTTCATCTCTGTCGTGACTAGTTTTCTTCTATCATTTGTTGTCAGTGTCCAGGTTTGGCACTGGTAACATAATGTGGGGAGAAAGATTGTGTTGAACATTGCTCTTTTTGTGTTCATGGTGACATGTTTGCATTCTAAAATTGGTGCCATTTGTCCTATCATTTGATTTGTTTTGTTGCATCTGTGTTGAATTTCATTAGTTATACTTCCGTTTACTGAAAAAATGCTCCCCAGGTATGTAAAGTATTTTACTTGATTTAGTGGGCGCTTGTCGATGGAGATATTGGTAGTGCTTTCCATATAGCTTGTCCTGAGCAGAACTTTGCCACCCCAACAGTATTCTGGAGCTTCCTCTCGCCTTCCTTCCTGATATTCTGTTGTGGAAAGCTTCATAGGCAGTTTGGTCTGTTCCCATTCTTACTAAGTGGCCAAACCACTTCATTCTCTGTTTCACTATATAATTCAAGCACGGTCTTGTTCCAACCTTTTCTCTGATGTTGGTATTTGTTACTCTGTCGATTCGTGTGTTGTTGATGACTTTGTGGAGACATCTCATTTCGCATGTTGCTATTTTCTGTGTATGTTTCTTACTCATTGTCCATGTTTGGCTTTCAGTTTTAGTTTGAAATATCTTCATTGCACTCCGGACATGCCCATAGATGCTCCGATCTCCTTCGCAAAATCTCCATCAGCGTCCAGCGACTGACCGTACCAGTTCGATTTTGATTGATGAGCCTACTCTTATACCTGTCGTACTGTTCTTTTCTTGCCACACCAATCTTTAAACCCAGCTCCCGCAATCTAGTCTTCTTCTTCTTTGCGTTCGTTCTTTACGACCAATTTTAATCTTTCTTTGTGATATGTTCGATCTTTGCCAAGAACGTGTATACGTTGCACATTGGTTTGGTAGGCCTCTAAACGCATAGACTTCTACACGTTTAGGACATGTACATCCGATTTCAGCCAAACAATCTAGTATTTGACGAGGATTGGTTTAGATGAAACTCTTCTCTGCGGCCAAACTCTGTGAGAACGTTTATGATGTCAGCTCTGTCATGTTTGGCTTTGGTAACATAGAGTGGGTATGATGATGCTGTTCATCAAATGTTGTTTAGCTGTCAGTGAGATGTTAGGATGTCTAAGTAGTGGCGATAATTGGTTATTGCATTTGCTTTCTGAACTCTAGTTTCTATCTCTCTTCCAACTAACATCATCATCATCAAATAGCTTGTCCTGAGCAGAACTTTGCCACCCCAACAGTCCTTCGGAATTTCTCTCTGTCACATACCTGCCTCTGCAGCCGTCATGTTCAAACCATAAGTTACATCCTAAATCCATCTTCTCCGTGGTCTTCCTCTTCTTCTCTTTGCCGGTATGCCTCCTTCCATGATGGTCTTCTCAGCCCTTCATGTCTTTTTATATGTCCAAAATATCTCAATTTTCTCTTTCTTATTTGTAGCATCAGCCAGTTTTCTTTGATTTTAAGTTCTTTCTGGATAGATCTATTTGTTCTCTTCTCTGTCCAAGATATACGAAGGACTCTTCTGTAACACTTATATTTAAAAGCACATATATGTTTTTCCACTGCTTTATTAAATGTCCATGCTTCACATCCATACGTTGCCACTGGGAATATGCATGCTCTTAGTATTCTGATCTTTGTTTTGATATAGCTTGCCTAGGTTCTACATCCCAATTAACATAGCACGACAATATATGAGATTTTCTAACCAGCGCTACAGAATTGATTGAGAGGTACCTCCAGCATTATTTCGCAATATGGATGTACCCGGACATTCGCTAGACAATGAGCTAAGGAACTTAAAACCCGCATTTTTCTGAATGTTTTCTCTATCCTTGAGAATGACTTAACAAATTTGCATATTTGCTTCACAGCATCAACGCGGTTTAGCCACTGGTTTTCAGTATAGATCTGTTAAGGCACGTGCTACTTAATATTTCCCCCATTTTAGGTACCTGCCAAATAAAAGCCAATGCACGCGCAGTTGGAAAAGAACGAATAGTTCTACTTTTGTGAAGCACTGATCCGAGACAAGCTGGTTCTTTTCCCGCTTCTTTTGTTCTCCTTGTGACGCAAAGCTTCCACGGAAACGGAACTAGAGCTCGTAGCGTGGGAACCGCGCATGCTCGATCACCGTGCACTCTGGGTAGTCACGCGCTGTTCCGGAACCAGAAGTAGGGCACTGCTTCCGTTGACTGGAACGTGCGAAATTTTCGTGTTTAAATGTTTAGCTAATGATCAGATTAAATTAAAATCAATGTCGATCACCTTATGGCGGAAATCAAACTTATGCTGGCTAGTTCTGCTAACACGCTCAAGTAGATAATACAATTGTCTTTTACAGAGTTTTCTAAGTGTACAGTCTCCAGATGTAGAGTAACGATTTGCTATTTACCAAGAATCGTTACCCCACATAGACTTCAGAGATCTTTTTCTTCTTCTTCTTCTCCTTCGTCTTTATCTTCTTCGTCTTTTTCTTTTATTTTTTCGTCTTTTACTTCTTTTACTTCTTCGTCTTTTTCTTTTCTTTTTCGCTTTTTCTTCTTTTACTTCTTCGTCTTTTTCTTCTTTATCTTCTTTGTGATTTATATGTGATCTGAGCCTAACTATTTTTTTTTCTTCGAACGCTCCACATCGACCACTTTGTTAACCACTCTGTGTGATTTGTATGGGATCTGAGCCTAAGAGCGATTGTACGTTGTGCCAGTTATGCGCCTACAAGCAGGCCAGACATCATAATTCTGCGATGCGTTTTATTTACTATGGTAGCTTCCCTAGATCCTACAAAGTCGCCTCTTACGACATGCCTTGTAGGTTGCAGTGGTACTATTCTTTGCTTCCATTGCGGGCTCCGGTACCACACAGGTGTAACTATTTTTTAAAATTCATTATTCTACTTTGCGTTCGTTCTCATCAACCAAGTTAACCCCACTTTGAGATGTCTGCAGTGTCTTATTAGCTCTACAGCAGAAGTAGCAAATGCTACGAGCCCTGCGTTTCTGGAAGCCTCGCGCCTAGAGCAGAAAATATTTAGCTTGTAAAACTATCAAATAAGTTTTGGATGACATCTCAAATAACATGGATCAACAGTTAGAGTATCGTAATCAGGAGTACGGACTAGCTTTGAAGATGAGTAAGTTAGAAACGGGAATAATAACAATTTTATGGAACGAAATTCTAGAACGTCTGCAAGCGGAGAACGTTCTTTTTCAACATTAAAGTGTATAAAAGTGAGTTAAGAAACATAATGGGACAAGATCGTCTAAGTAACCTCACCTTAATGAACATTGAATGTAATTTACTTAGAGAAATTGATTTGTCTAGTGTTATCTCTAAATTTGCTCACATTAAATCGAGACAAGTTTCCTTGTAAAAGTTATGTTTTATTTTATTATCATACAAAACCTAGGGCCTCTTGGTAACATTTGCTACAGGCCCCGTGCTTGCTTAATCCGGCACTGGATATGTGTTCTTAGCGTCACTAGTAACATGAGTACATTGCGTCCGGGGCGTTATGCCCGAACTACAATATCACATGCACATCCAATTCATAACCTTAACCATCATAGGCGTGGATATAATTTTTTCCAGGAGGGGCAACAATGAATGTGCAAAAAAGATTAGTTGGTAGCGTGCGTACTACGCGGAAACGGAAAATACCAGATTCCATAAAATCTGTTTTATTAAAAAAGTGATTTTCAGGGGTGACACTTGCCACCCTCTTGTTTTAACGTATGAACGCCCATGTTGACCATATAATAAGAAAAAATTTTTAAAGTTTATTTTCGCTGCAACATACTTTCAGAAGACGGAGCTAAACATAGATACTATTTGTTTCTAGGTCACTAACGTGTACGCCTATAGCAGCGACAGTAGAAATGTGTAACGTGTTAACACGTCTATAGCCCACAGAGGAGAGATTACAACAGACGTGTTAATGCGTCTTTAGCAGTGAATGGAAAAACGTCTATACATGTCCTTAGCAGCTAACATGTTAAGAAATTTCTGATTTTGATATTTTAAAGAACTTTCACAAGCTCTGCAACAAACCAAGCTTTAATATTACTATCACCTGTGTGTTGTCGGAGCTCACAAGGGGAGCAAAGAATAGTAATACTGCGACCTGCAAGGCATGTTGTAAGAACCGACTGAGGTATGGGCTTAAGGATGTTACCCTGGTAAATTAAAAATGCAGCAGAAATTGGTTGTGCTGGTCTACTTGAAGGCGCATAAATGGCATGGCGTACAATTGCTCTTAGGATCAGATCACGTACAAATTACAAAGAGTGGTTAACAAGTGGTCGATATAAGGCGGTCGAAGAAGAATAAGATGAAGATAATAATGTGCTTTTGGTTCAGATGAGGAAATAGATTGATTGATTGATTGATTGATTGATTGAACCGTCATCGTTGCACTTCGGCGAGTAACCTTGTGTACCTGATTTCTTTCTTACACATGAAGATCTCAGCAGCAGTGCACGAGTCCCATAGCACCGACAAGGGCTACATATGTCCTTTAGAAGATGGTAAAATAATATGCAGGTATTTTTTTTAAAAATCCTTCTAATATTTTTTGCTCGAGCAGAGGCTATACAGCCTGTGTCTCTCGATTTTAAACTCCTTAGAAATCTTTTACGTGCTAAACTTGAAAACGGGAGAAAGGGTTATCGCCAGTCTCCGATATGACTATAAACTCGATATCCCCTACACTGAAATCAAGCATATCTGGAGAACAAAATATCCCTATGGTTTTACGAGGGAGCGAACCAAGTACTTTTTAGACAAGAGGCTAGGACGTAACCTCTACACCACGTCCTCTACTTATATTTTTCAGGATAAATCATGGTTTTTAGATTGCAATATTTTTCAGGATAAATCATGGTTTTTAGATTGCAATATTTTTCAGGATAAATCATGGTTTTTAGATTGCAATATTTTTCAGGATAAATCATGGTTTTTAGATTGCAATATTTTTCAGGAAAAATCATGGTTTTTAGATTGCTATATTTTAATATAAACAATAATAAATACACGTTATACATTATTTTTCGTGGGGCCAAGCCCCACTGGCCCTTATAGAAGAGCCGCCACTGGTATTTTCTTGACATTTAAATCGAAATACGAGAGCGTCAACAAGGAGTATCTATTCTTAGCACATCCTTCATAAAAACTACTAAAGCCTAATATACCCATTGTTCTAAGCTGCAACCCGTCTTTGCCCGGTTTCGTGGGAAATTCCATTCTCAAAATTTCCCAGTAATAAAAGATAATCGGAAATTCTCCGCGTTATCAATTTCTGTAGGTGTGTAGTTTGTAGTCGTCTTCTGTGACAAATACACTCAACTATAGGCCTCGTGTGCATACAATTAAACAACGCTCGTGCGGGCATAGGCGTATTTTGCCACCTCGCCTGGCTTATAAATGGAGGTATGCTTGAGACAATAAAACCCAGAAGGTCTGTTTTCTTTATCGTTTTCTTTCAAAAATGCAGGTCGCATGTCTTACACCTTTGAAGAGCATTTAGAAGGTGATATAAGAACACTTCTGCTAATGGATAGAACAACGCTGCTATAGGTACGGTGCTCTTCAATGTTAAGATCGGATTTTTTGACCTCTTTACCACGAAGCTTCCAGGAAGAAGTGGCAAGATAAGAGGTACGAAAATCAATGAACGACACAAGTTGATATTTGTGACAAAAGAGGCTAAAATCTGTAGGAATAGTGGTACCGTTTTTAAGTAAAATTCTGTTGTATATAAATAAGTTGAAAGAGTTAATGTAAGTGGATGTCAAGGTTAGTGTATCAAATCTGATCAAAATTCTGCTTGATCTTCTTCACCTATCAACTCCCAACGTTTAACTCTCTCTGTCGGAGAGGTTAGGTGCTTGTCTCGCGTACCAAAGGTACCAGGTTCGCTCCTTCGTGGAACTATCTAGATATTTGTCGATAGATCACTGATCTCAGTGTAGGGGAGATTGAGTTCCCAGTCCTATCGGAAGCGGACTATCTCCTCCTTCTTCTTCTGCGATCAACTTTTGCTATGCGACTACTCCGGTATGTATCATAAACAGGGCGGTCCGCTTGAGGTCTTCACCTGTTCCCCATAGTTTGTCTTGTAGTGTTGTTTCTGTTGGCCAGATCTCCAATCTCTCACTACTCAGACTAGGACAGTCTTGCAGGATATGCTCTGAGGACTGCTTTGGTGCTGCACAGGTGCAGGCTGTCGAGTCCCTGAGACCCATTCTGTGGAGGTGTGCTCTGAGACTGCAATGTCCCGTTCTAAGACTGAAGACTGGAAGCGGACTATAAAACGTAGGTCTCGTTTTTAATTTGAGCACGTAAAAGAACCCTCTCCTCTCTTTAGCCTGTTACGCCCTTGGCGTTTAGGGCAGCAACAAACGCACACCATTCTTCCCTGTTCATGGCCTTCCTCTGTATTGTGTTCCAGTTATGATTCATTTCTTTCAGTTTTTGCTCTATCGTTCTCCTCCAGGTCGTCTTTAGTCTTCCACGCTTTCGCCTACCCTCTGGAGTCCATCTCAGTGCAGTTTTCGTGTCGGAGCCAGTCTCCAGTCTCCAAAAGAACCCTTGGTAGTTCAAAAATCGAGATCAGGCTGGAAAGTCACTACCCTGACAATTTTCATTAGAAAAGATTAAAAATTAAATTCCGACATAAATACCTTCACCATCTTCAAAATTACATCGGGGACCCTCGCATGTGCTACGGAGTTCGTGCACTGCAGCTGAGATCTTCATGGGTAAGAAAGAGATCGGAGCACACGTGGTTACTCGCCGAAGTACAATGATGTATTTTTGTTCCCGATCCAGAAGCACTTGAGCTTTTCAGCTCTTCGGCTCGGTGCCATGGACATCGTAACCCTTCGGTTCGGTGCCACGAACACAGTAGATCTGGGGAATCTGTGGCTTTTTCTGCCATCCCGCGGAATTGAACCGCACACACAGAGGGATAGTCACCCGTAGTCCAACGCGCTACGAACACGCTGGGCAGACGGACTATACGCATCCCAAGACAGTCGATGTATGACGAGCTTTATGGCTTTACTTGACTTACTTTTGCATGAAGGATTGCTTTACTTACCAGTCTCCCTCGACATTAAGGTGAGCCGTACACAGATTTCAGAAGTATTACATTAATGATATCCTTCTTCTTCTTTTTCTTCATGTTTAATCTCTTTCCAAATCTGTTCCTCTTCTTCTTCTTCTTCTTCTTCTTCTTCATGTTTCATCTCTTTCCAAATCTGTTCCTCTTCTTCTTCTTCTTCTTCTTCTTCATGTTTCATCTCTTTCCAAATCTGTTCTTCTTCTTCTTCTTCTTCTTCTTCTTCATGTTTCATCTCTTTCCAAATCTGTTCTTCTTCTTCTTCTTCTTCTTCTTCTTCATGTTTCATCTCTTTCCAAATCTGTTCTTCTTCTTCTTCTTCTTCTTCTTCATGTTTCATCTCTTTCCAAATCTGTTCCTCTTCTTCTTCTTCTTCTTCTTCTTCATGTTTCATCTCTTTCCAAATCTGTTCTTCTTCTTCTTCTTCTTCTTCTTCTTCATGTTTCATCTCTTTCCAAATCTGTTCTTCTTCTTCTTCTTCTTCTTCTTCTTCATGTTTCATCTCTTTCCAAATCTGTTCCTCTTCTTCTTCTTCTTCTTCTTCATGTTTCATCTCTTTCCAAATCTGTTCCTCTTCTTCTTCTTCTTCTTCTTCTTCATGTTTCATCTCTTTCCAAATCTGTTCCTCTTCTTCTTCTTCTTCTTCTTCTTCTTCATGTTTCATCTCTTTCCAAATCTGTTCCTCTTCTTCTTCTTCTTCTTCTTCTTCATGTTTCATCTCTTTCCAAATCTGTTCCTCTTCTTCTTCTTCTTCTTCTTCTTCATGTTTCATCTCTTTCCAAATCTGTTCCTCTTCTTCTTCTTCTTCTTCTTCTTCATGTTTCATCTCTTTCCAAATCTGTTCCTCTTCTTCTTCTTCTTCTTCTTCTTCATGTTTCATCTCTTTCCAAATCTGTTCCTCTTCTTCTTCTTCTTCTTCTTCTTCATGTTTCATCTCTTTCCAAATCTGTTCTTCTTCTTCTTCTTCTTCTTCTTCTTCATGTTTCATCTCTTTCCAAATCTGTTCCTCTTCTTCTTCTTCTTCTTCTTCATGTTTCATCTCTTTCCAAATCTGTTCCTCTTCTTCTTCTTCTTCTTCATGTTTCATCTCTTTCCAAATCTGTTCCTCTTCTTCTTCTTCTTCTTCTTCTTCATGTTTCATCTCTTTCCAAATCTGTTCCTCTTCTTCTTCTTCTTCTTCTTCATGTTTCATCTCTTTCCAAATCTGTTCTTCTTCTTCTTCTTCTTCTTCTTCTTCATGTTTCATCTCTTTCCAAATCTGTTCCTCTTCTTCTTCTTCTTCTTCTTCATGTTTCATCTCTTTCCAAATCTGTTCCTCTTCTTCTTCTTCTTCTTCATGTTTCATCTCTTTCCAAATCTGTTCCTCTTCTTCTTCTTCTTCTTCTTCATGTTTCATCTCTTTCCAAATCTGTTCCTCTTCTTCTTCTTCTTTTTCTTCTTCTTCATGTTTCATCTCTTTCCAAATCTGTTCCTCTTCTTCTTCTTCTTCTTCTTCTTCTTCATGTTTCATCTCTTTCCAAATCTGTTCCTCTTCTTCTTCTTCTTCATGTTTCATCTCTTTCCAAATCTGTTCCTCTTCTTCGAGCCCCAGCAATTATGAGTTTTCACTTTTTTTTCCTATAGTGGGGAGGGGAAGGGGGAAGGGTGGGGCACCGAGCTTTCTGTAAAACCCAGAAACCTCCAACAGCTCCAGGTGTGTAGTAGTGATATGCTTAGTGCTGCGGAGACTACTACTCATGTAACTCTGTTATGAGTATGTACATCTAATAACATTTCTTTCTTTTCTATTCTTTTCTACAATTCTCTTTTGCCTCACGGCGTCAGGATAAGAAGAGATTTCTACGCTTCATAAATAGTGTCTTTCGTCGCCTCTTTTATCTCTGATGTCCATCTTTTACGTGCCGGACTTTTGCTTTGTATCCATTGAATCGGAGCAGAAAACCACGACACTCGGCAACAACCCGGTAGCAGTGGGACGACAAAAGAAGAAGAAGAATCGGAGCAACATTGATCTTTGAGGCGCATTGTCTGTTGGTAATCTGCTTACGTGGCCGAACCATTTAGTTTGTTGTTTCTTGATGAAGTTCAGTACTGATGGTGTACCCACTTTTTTCCTAATGTCTTCATTTCTCAACCGGTCTCTTCTTGTTACCACCAGTATTCCGCGTAGACACTTCACCTCTGTCGTGACTAGTTTTTTCTATCATTTCTGTGTACGCTTAAAACAACAGTATTACAGTAAACATGGCACTATAGACAAGTATATCAAGTAGAGACGCAGAATGCAGGCTATTTACTGTAAAATATCAAATTTTTGACAACGTTCAGTTACATTTTATCTTGCATTTGTTCTTTCATTATACTCGACGGTTCTTGCGAGGTTTAGTACTCTACCAATTGTGAGAAGGACTAGTAAGTGATGGTAAGGGTTCCACCCCGCTAGTGCTGTCCTCTTGAGCATGGCTACAAGAAAACTATAAGTGACCTCTGTGTCAGAAATGTTGACACCTAACATGGACAACGCGTTGTTGGTTTCAGTAGAGACATGATGTTGTTAGTGCAAACATCTTGTGTATCGACGAAGTTTGTACATCAGGTGCACGCTCTGACGGAATGAAGAGTTCAAGTGAAAGTTAACGAGATGAGGTCATTTATCGTTAGCTAATTTTTTCCCATAATTCCATTCTGTGACCTTTGATCTCATTTTCCGTGTTCTAATTTTAAACTGCATATAATCGAGGTAATTGTACTCAGCCATCCTGGATTGATGCTCAGCCCCATTCACAAAACTGAAATAGCCAGCTTTTGCGTAGCTGCTTCTTTGACCTCTGTTAACAATTTCGCTTGGATTCTCCTTCTTCTTCTTCTGTGGTCACACTGTTAAAAGGTTGTTGCCCAATGTCGTGGTTTTCTGTTTTTGTCTTGCGCGGTTCTGGTAGCTTGCGTGATTGTTATTTTTGCTCTTTGACAGGATTCTTCTATGTCATCTAACCATCTTTTACGTGGTCTTCCTCTAGCCTTCTTCCCTGATGTTCTGTTATAGAAGACTGTACGTTGTGGAATTTGTATGCATTCTTATTAAGTTTGATTCTCCGAAAGGAGTTAATTCTTATGTTTATGTTTGTTGACCTACACTCTCCGATATAACAAAAAAAGGCCCATCCTTAGACTGAAAGGACGTACATCGGCTTAAGGAGGCTTTAGTTTCCTACATAACAAATGTATATTCTTAGGCTGAAAGGACGTACATCGGCTTAAGGAGGCTTTAGTTTCCTACATAACAAATGTATATTCTTAGACTGAAAGGGCGTACATCGGCTTAAGGAGGCTTTAGTTTCCTTACATAACAAATGAGCTGATTTTCTACAATTTTTTACTTCTCTACACGACATTTAGTTCGAAGGAAAAGAGTACAAACGCCCCTGGATAATTGAAGAAGAAGAACAAGATAATCCCTACGTCCCATAGTTGTCATATTAATTTATACCTCTCCGCTCCTCTTGGAGCATAGAGCCTCAACAGTTATTTGCCACTTTTTCCCGTTCTATAGTTATTTTCTTTATGGTCTCCCAGGATAGTCCAGCATTCTTCAGTTTCTCAAGATCATTCACCTTTAGGTTTATTTTCTCATTCTTTTTGCACTTTTACGTTTTCCTTGCGGGTTCCACTCAAAGTTCTTAAAGGGTTTTTAAGCCGAAGGATTGACTTCATTGCACCGGGTTTTTACCCTATATGGTTCAGTCCCTCTACGCAGAAATGACACACCACCTGCAGAGAGTATTACACAAAGTACGAACTCCGTATCTCCAGCAACAATCCTAGGGGTCTCTGGAAAAACTGCACTCATGAACAGAACGGCGCGGTCAGGATTCGAACCCACGACCTTCGATTCACAAGGCAAAGGTCTTAACAACTTAGCCACAGAGACTCAATATGTCGTAAATGTGCACTCTAGTGATTGTCTAGTGACACTCTACTGCGTCTTCCGCAAGTTATGCCGATTAACCTGAGTCTGCATTGGTGTGTTATGATATTCATATTTGATAATTCAAGTATTGTTGTTCCAAAAGAACTGGGTTCGTTTCTCGCCTGGTGCTACTTGGATATTTTTTCAGTGACCCCTTATTTCAGTGCAATTCGCATTGAAGTCCTAGTCTTACCGGAGAGGGAACGATAAAATGGAGGTCCCATGTTCAAGCTGTGAACGTTAAAAAAGCAGTGGAAAATCGATAAGAGTAAACTGTAGAGCTGCAGCCCAGGAACAATTTATATTTTTCAAAAATTAAAATAAAATTCTTACAAATTTTCATCATCTTCACAATTACATCATCGTACCTCGCCGCTGCTACGGAGTTACTGCCCTGCTGCTGTGATCTTTATGTGTATGAAGGAGAACAGAGCACACATTAATATTCACTGAAGTGCAATGATGATTGCCCTTTCAATCATTCGAAATCGTCACACCACACGTGTATGAACACGCTGTGATTAACCAGAACTTTCCCTAACCCACACGAAACCACCCAAGCATGAAACACATTTCAATTAATCTTTAAAGGTGTTTGCAACGTTAATCTCCCAGGTAAAATATTGTCCATATTGTCCCTAGACATTTAGCTATTCAACAGCATTTCATTTTTCTCTCGCTCCCGGGCAAAGCCGAGGCTATTGATGATACCAGAAAATCAAGCATATGGTTGCAACACAATACAAGTTTGGTCTGTAGCGTTCATTACACCGTTCGCGCACCAGTGCTCCTTTCATAATTAGAACAATACTCAATAACGCACTCACATAGGAACAGACTGGGAATGACAATATGTTTGTTGATAATACAGCAACGATAAGGCTTGGAAGAATTATCCGTGAAATAACCCATTCGACTTGTAAAGGTTGAACTGAAAGCCCTCAAATTGATTCCCCTTCCACCCCATGTAATGAATCATTCTGTTATTTACCAGTCTGACACTGTATGAGTTATAGGTGTACTTGCATGTGCTGTAGGGATCCCATGAGAGAGGTCCAGCTTAGAGAATGTATGATGTTTTGAGAGCAGAGAGTGTGGAAAATTGCGTGTTGTTTCCAGGTAAAAATGATTACCTTATGCAGGCTTGTTATGGAGATATGGAAAATAGTATAGGTGCAAGTTCGATCTTGACTTTGTGTTTCTCTTTCCCACTTGAATATCAACTGCCACTTTCTGTGTGCAGTTTTTTCTTCTTCTGCGTTCTCACTAGATTGGGATTTTGGATTATCTAGTAAAGGCTGCCGTCTGCCCCAAATTATCAGTCACGCCATACAGCTTGTCTTCTGCGTTCTCACTAGATTGGGATTTCGGATTCTCTAATAAAGACAGCCGTCTGCCTCAGATTATCAGCCACTCCATACAGTGTGTCTTGGACGCTAGTGTAAGTGGGCCACCTCTTTCTTCTCAAGCCTGTATACTGGGGGCAGTACTATAGGATATAATTTCTATGATTTCTGCTTCCCCGTTTGTGTTGACCTCTTCCAGCAGTAAGTTTTGGCCACCCTCGTGATGGTAGGTCTGACATTCTTACTGCGTGGCTAAATCTCCGACGCAGATTGGCGGCCGTAGAATCCGTTATCCCATTCCTCATTGTGAAGGGTCGTTGCACCATGTTATGCGTCTTACGGCCTGGTGCATCCGTTTTCTGCAATCATTTGTTTCGGGTTAGCATTCCCTAGCGGACACGTGCATCCGATTTCAGACAAACCCCCCTTAGTCCCCTCTTACAACATGCGTGGCAGGTAACAGTGGTTCTATTCTTTACACCCCAAATGTGGGCCTCGGTAACCACTCTGGCGGTGTGCAGCTTAACTTTCTATTCCTTTATTATAGATCTACAACATACTTAATGGCTTTGGATTTATTTGTTTATTATTTTCTCTATTGTGGTTCTGTCTTTTAGAAACCAGGGTATGCGAACAATTCTGGCAAGCGCCATAAAGTGCATGTGGTGTGCCATGAAGTGCATGTGGTGTTCCATAAAGTGCATGTGGTGTGCCATGAAGTGCATGTTGTGTTCCATGAAGTGCATGTTGTGTGCCATGAATTGCATGTTGTGTATGGTGATTCCTACCTCAAGTAGCAGCATGTCCTTTGCGGAACGTCTCATTCATCACAGCCCGCCTGAAAATCTCTCTGTCTCTTGCAAGTTCTCCTGCCTCTTCCAGCGTCATCTTCAAGGTTTCTTTGATGTCCTGCTGCCATTTTCGTCTTGGTCATCCCTTGCCTTGTTTTCCAGGAACCATGCCTTCAGTTATCTTTCTCTCCAGACCACTGTGGTGTTTAATGTGGCCACAATATCTCCCGATACATGTTTTCTACCACCTTTGATGTATAGACGATGTACGAAAGCCTAAAAATCTGATGTAGTTAGAGCGGATCAGATCAAATCTGCAGAAAACCGAGGGGAGGTTGTGCTGATACTTACAATTGGCGTTTTAAAACAAAGTCACGTATGTATAGTATTACATAAGCAAGCAAAACGAATTACCAAATCATAAAAATTTACAAAAATAAAAATCCAACGTTTCGACTATAAGCCTTTAGTCAAGAAACATACATACATAATGAATAGTAAACAAACTAAATCGTGGATCTAAAATAGGACGGATGACTGAAGATGGATATATGTTCATACCTACTTGTCTCCATGGCAAAATATGGACACACAAAGAGCCGAAGTTATATTTCTGGTCAGCTAACGATATGGGTAGATATTAGAGCAATGTATGCCAGGTAAAATTGAAAGGGGGACGTAACTCTACTGTAAGTGAAACCGGTTGTAGGGGAAATAATTAGAACTGTGCAAACTTGGAATCCCTCCCTCCCTCCCTCCCTCCCATTTTACTTAGGTATTATCAAATGATGAAATACGAAAGAGAACGATAAGAATGGATGTATATATATTTGTGAAGTCCATCGTTTGCGTAAGTGATTCTTCCCTTGAAAACATTGCATCTGAATAATTACCCACATTGGAGGTTGATGACAGTATTAGAGATGGCAGGAAAGGTTAACAAATTTATTGGATTCTGTGTCTTAATATGTTTTTATAATAAATGTGTTTTCCAGTCAAACATCAGAACACACCCAAGCCACCAGAACAGCCACACAAGCCATCAGAACAGCCATCCAAGCCACCAGAACAGTCAGCCAAGCCACAAGAACAGCCATCCAAGCCACCAGAACATATCCAAGCCCACAGAACAGCCATCCAAGCCACCAGAACAGCCACCCAAGCCACCAGAACACACCAAAGCCACCAGAACATACCAAAGCCACCAAAACACACCAAAGCCACCAGAACACAGCAAAGCCACCAGAACACAGCAAAGCCACCAGAACAGCGCAAGACAAAAATAGAAAACCCCTATGCTGGGTAACAACCAAATAGAAGTGGGACGACAAAACAAGGAAGACGTATTTCCCGTTGCAATAAGTTTTAAAAAAAATAAAACTATTAAGTTCCAAGTTTCTTTAATATTCATTCTTTAATTGAGAATCATCTTCATCGCACATCGGTCCATGTCCATCTTCTTCTTCTTTGCGTTCGTTCTTTACGACCAATTTTAATCACTCTTTGTGATATGTTTGATCTTTGCCAAGAACGTGTATACGTTGCACATTGGTTTGGTAGGACCCTAAACGCATAGCCTTCTACACGTTTAGGACACATGTATCCGATTTCAGCCAAACCTCCTTTGTCGCCTCTTACGACATGCGTGTCAGGTTACAATGGTTCTATTCTTTACACCACAAATTTGGGCCCCGGTAACCACTCGGGTGTGGACTTGTCCATAATTTTTCCGATCTCCTTCCAAACATAAATTTCAGTGTGTTTAGGCTAACAACTCCTATTCTGTGTTGATTGATGTATCAACTGACGTTTCTCTCATGGTGTCCCCGTCTTGCCGCACCTATCGGTATGCATAACTTGCGCAACAGAGATAGAGAATATTCTTTATCTTCTTCGTTAAACTCTTTAAACTTCTTTAGAAAATAAACAATAACGTCATTGATTTTGACCGCCCGAGTGGTTACTGTGGGCCCAAATTTGGGTGTAAAGAATAGAACCACTGTTACCTGCCACGCATGTCGTAAGAGGCGGCTAAGGAGTTTTGGCTGAAAACGGATGCATGTGTCCTAAACGTGTAGAAGTCTATGCGTGTTCCGATCTCTTTATTACACTGGACGATCTCAACGGCAGCACACGAACTCCATAGCTCCGGAGAGGGTCCCAGGTGTAATTTTGAAGATGGTAAAAATATTTTGTACGAATTTTATTTTAAGACATTTCTAATGAAATTTGCCCTGGTAGCGGCTTTCCAGCCTGCTCTTCGCGATTTTGAACTGTCAAGTGTTATTTTATGTTCTCAAATTAAACACGGGACCTACGTTTGTTCGTAGCGCATTGGACGACGGGTGACAGCTCCCTGTGAGTGCGGGTTCAATTCCGCAGTCTCGCAGAAAAGCCACATGTTCTCCAAATTTAGGGTGTTCGTTGCACCGAACCGAAGGGTTACAATATCCATGGCACCGAATCGAAGACTGAAACCTCAAGTGCTTCTGGACCAGGAAAAATAAATTGTCCGTCTCCGATAGGACTAGGAGCCCGATCTCACCTACAATGAGAACAGTAATCTCTGGAAATATATCTCGATAGATTCTCGGTGGATATTTACATTTCTCATTGTCAATATTATTGTGTTTAATAAAATGTGCTGTTTCAAAGCTTCTTAGTGAGAAACGTTTTGTTTGTTATTAATTTCTTTGATTCTCCGTAAGGATGCCATTCTCACTGTTCATATTTGTTTGCTTAAAAAAACAAGTTAAGTGTATATCCCTTACAAGACTTTGCGAATCAACCCCAGCTTTTTAACGCTGTTTGTATTTTTTTCTAGGCATTCTTACGTTCAGTAGTTTGCCATTGCTTTCTGAACGGGTGGTGCCATCGTTATTTTGTAAAAATCCACACGAAACAATTTGCAGCCAAATTTGTCCCCAGCGTGATTCAAACTCAGAACGTCGGGGTTAATAGACCATTATCCCCTAGGCCACAGACGCCACCATTTGTTTGCTTACACACTCTGATATAACCAAGAAAAATGATCATCCTTAGGTTGAAAAGATGTGCCTCAGCTTAAAAATGCAATAGTTCCCAACATGAGTGGACCGTCTGTCCGAATGGATTAGAGCACAGACTCCCATTCGGGAGAACAAGGTTTAATCCCCGGTAAAGCCAATGAGTTTATTTTCTGTCGGGGCCATAAAGAGACATCCTAACCTGATGTGAGTACAATAACCATGAGATGATTAAATTCCTCCTCAAGTTGATCAGTCCCCCACACTTTGTTCTACATATCTCTGAAAAGGGTACTACCGGCAGTTATGCTTTTTTAAAAATCCCTACAAAACATCATCATCAGGTGCCGTCTCCACATCGAAGGTTGGCTGCAATGAATCTCCAGCATCCTCTGTCTTTCGCCTTGGTGTTGCACACTGCCATACTGTAACCTGTCCATTTCTTAAAGTTTCCCTCCACTTATCTCTCGGTCTTCCTCTTGCTCTTCCCCTCAACTTTCCCCTCTAGTAAATGTTTTATCATGGTGTCATGCCTTTTTATGTGCCCAAAATACTTTACTTGTCTGAATTTTATTTCTCTTAATAATTGTTTCTTCATGCCTAGTTTTCCTAAAACTTGTTTATTTGTCTGTTTCTCTGTCCATGAAACTCTGCATATTCTTCTATATATCCACATCTCAAATGCATCAATTCTGTCTTCTAACTGCTTGTTCATTGTCCATGTTTCCGAGCCATACATTAATATAGGATATATATAGCATTTGATCATTTTCATTTTTAGCCTGTTTGTGATTTGTTTGGATGTCAGTAACTTTCTCATACTATTGAAATTATCCTTGGCCATTCCTATTCTCTTTTAATTTCTGTTATACATCTGTCATCATCTGTTATACATCTGCCATCATCTGTTATACATCTGCCATCATCTGTTATACATCTGCCATCATCTGTTATACATCTGCCATCATCTGTTATACATCTGCCATCATCTGTTATACATCTGCCATCATCTGTTATACATCTGCCCTACAAAACAAAGTACAACAAAATAATTTTTTTGTTTTGCTTTCTTTTTTGTGTGGAAATTGCAGTTAATTCAACTGAAGAAAATTTTAAGGAGGATGTACGTATGACTCTTGCTTCATGTTCAAAGGAGGCACCAGCTAAAATAAGCTGAGAACCACCGTTGTATTCCAGACACGAGCCGTACCTTCATACTTGAATGTACAGACAACCTGGTACTTTATTTCCTAGCCAAATACTCTCAAACAAATCAAACTAACTACACTTTAAACCATTTAACTTTCAATTGTCTGAAAAATGTTCACATTTCACTTCTACCGCACAAATGACTACATCAGGAGGTTTTCAAAATATACATCGTTGACAAGTTAAAGAGATCATGGCGCCCGCTCATACGTGACTCAAATTACAAATATCTCTATGAAGTGTTTTCACTTTCTACTCAATTTTCGCACAAGCACTTTAAAAAAAAGCTTTGCTAATTATCTTTGTAATAGACGTATGCGCGATCTCCCTAGAAATTGTTCGTAGGAAGGTTACATTACGAAAGACATCATACTTGGATGGTATTTGTGACTCGTCCCACGCATACTTGAATTTGTTTAAACTGGTTGAGTTTTTCTTCATTCTGATATGATGTAAAAAGTTAAGTTTAGCGTGGTTGATAGTGCTGTTATTAGACAGTAAAATTACTACTGCCTTGTTGTTCGATTCGGGACAATCAAAGGCTAGCAGAGCAAACCGTACACAAAACTGGACGGCGGGCAAACCTAGTCCAAAAAAGACTGGTAACCTGTACAGATGACGCGCAACAACCCGGGAGGGAAGAGGGTCTACGTGTAGCTGCCCTAAAAGAAAATAGTAACCTGCTGTCTTGCAGAGGGGTTTAAAAAAATGATCGATATAGAGAGTTTGAAGAAGAAGAACAGCAACACAAAATGATCATTGTCATTTCACTTCGATAACATGCTACCTTGCAGGTCGGCTGGGACAGCCCAAGGCTGACGGAGAGCGAACCCAGTAAACGCTGGCTAAAACCGGACACATCGCCGAAGGATAAGCACCAGAACTCCAAACGGCTCTAAAGATGTGACGAAGCCCACCCACGCTAAGGCTGCATGAATCAGATTTCCACATGAATGAGATTTATGGGAAATCTGGTACATCAGTCTAAGCGGGATCTGGAATAGATAGAGAGTGAGAGAGAAGAGAGATTACCACAACAAAACTCCATCTTCAAGTTTGACTGATACCAACTATAGGCTCCGCAGTGTACATACTATACCCCCACATAATTGAGGCTGCAGTTACCTTGATCAACGCACATGGCAAAAGCGCACCCAGACTCCGGAACGAATTCTGCAAAAGTGACCCAATTTAACTGAGTTGAAATTTCACACATTCCCCGAACCTACTGCCTTGCAGGTCAGCTAATGACAGCCCAAGGCT